>JAMWET010006932.1:122500-212273 GCA_024036415.1 Prochilodus magdalenae | reverse complement strand
AAAAGGTTGAAAATAAGGAAGAAAGAAGGATACGGGAAAAGAAGGGAGGGGAGTAGGAACAGGAGGAAGGGGAAAAGGGAGGAAGGGAGAGAAAAAAAGAAAGGGCTGGAAGAATGTAGAATAGGTAAAGGGTGACGGGGGTGGAGGATGTGAGAAAAAGGAAAAAGGATAAATCACAGAGAAGTCGTAGGGGGCCGATGAGAGTAAAAAGGACTTGGAGTACGGACAATTGTATAATTCATAAAATTGCCTCTGCACCAGGGCTAGAGGGCTGAAAACACAGGAAAATTATCATAATTGAGTCATGAATAAGGATGAATTGCGACCATCCCGGGCGGGATAATCCAGCGGAGTACGGGAGTGGCGATCGGAGACGGGCTATCCTGCCCTTTGGTGAATGACGTGATATCTTTGGGACCAGGCGCGTTTCTCAGATGTTGCCCGGGTTTACCGAAGTACGGCACAAACCGCTGCGCAGCCGACGCTGTCTCTCACCGGGGGATAGGCGGGATGTATCTACATGAATAGGCCTCTCGCGCTGAGCGCGGCGAGATCGTGAGCCAGCTGGGAGCGGGGATGTGTCAGTGGTAGCTGGGAGCCGCCGGTACACGGGAGACTTTCGCGCGTGTGATCGCTCCGCTTCCGTTTTTCTTGAAGCTGATCACAGGCGTATAGCGAGTGAGATGAGCTTCTTCCAGGTCAGGCCATCGTGTCGATAAGCGGAGTTCTCTTGCGAATGATCCATATGCAGGCCGTGGCGGAACGCCGTCAGAAGTGCCGGGCTCGTTCCAGCCCGTAACGACCTGCCGCCACGAACGTTCGGAACTCCAAGGCGTATTGTCGCCACAGACCGGGACCCCTGTGTGGAGCTGGAACAGTAGATCCCCAGACTCGGTCTTACCCCTCGTTTGGATGATCAAAGACCGCCCAATCCTTGAAATCTTTGATAAAATCCCTCGTAAAGTTCCCCTCTCATAACTCGGCCAAACGGCGGTAGCCCAGTCTAAAGCTTTCCCAAATGAGTAAAGAGACCACGAAGGCGATACGTGACTTATCCGAGCATGGCGGAGAATTGGCAAAGTAGATAGAGCACTGTAATAGAAAAGCCGCTACACAAATTGGGGGCTCCATCAAATTTCTCCGGTTTACCGACAGGGAAAGAACCAGAAGTTGGGAGAGGAGTGGCAGCTGGTTCTATCCCGGTCCGAACCGGAACCTGTAATTGAGCCAAGTGCGCAGAAATATCTCGCAGATTAGCTGAGATCTGCGCCAGCTGAGTTTGCTGTACAGATTGCTGCTTAGCGAGATCACTCACGGAAACAGAAAGAGCATCTACTGTCTGGTGATGCTGGCCTAACAGGCGGCCTTGGTTCACCAAAGCCTCCTGGAAATCTTTTAACTCTGCCATCGTGAGGCGGCGAAGCTTTTTGTCAGGACAAAAGACTCCGGGTCGACGCTCGCAGAGTTAAAAGTCAAGCCTGGATGTTTATTAAACAGGGAAGTGATCAAACTATGCAACAATGTAATACAACAACAGGGGTAGGGCTAGAAACGTAGTCGAGGTAGGCAAAGGTCGGAACCAGAAGAGACAATCAGCGGAGGCAAACAAGTTTAAAGGGAAAGGCAAAAGGGTAGTCGAAAACGGAAAACAGAGATCAAGAACCAGAAACAAGTCAACACAGAGAAAGAACGCTCAGAATTGCAAACAAAGTTGGCAAAGCTTCGCAAAGGCTGAAGCGGCGAGGAGAGGTATAAATGGAGGACGAATAATTGGGTTCAGCTGTTCGCTAAAACTCCGGTGACGGTGAGCGAACCGGATTGGACGCTGGTGTGGCGTCATCGAACGTTGCCCTCTGGGAAGTTGAGTCCGGAGAGGCACGGGAGCAGGGAAAACCCGGAAGCGTGACAGTTCTTTAGAGTGGTAATCTGCATCTTGTTGAAAATTCCCGAATGGAATTCTTCACATAAAAGTTCGGAATCTGGTTCTGTCATTATAAATTTGGTTAAGAATTATAAATCAAAATTCTTCAGATGGACTTTCTAAATCAGTTTGAAAATTCTAGAAATTCTAGATGACCTTCATTGTAACTGTATAAACAGATTTACAGATAAAAACAACATAACCCTGTAAAAATCGTAGTGTATATTGTCCTGATTCTATTTTGTTTCAGTACATACAGATACTGACACCTTCGGCTTATTTTCTGCCCCAACAGATTAGCCAGGAGGTTGGCACGGGGCTCTTCTCTGACTATTCCAGTGTCCAGTTTGTGAACATCTCAGGAATGGTTAACTCTATAGACCCCTTTGCTGGAATCATCACATATCACTCAGAAATGGTTTACCTGTTCTCCTGTCGTTACCCGCTGCAGTACCTGGTCAACAACACGGAGGCCAGCGTGTGAGTCCCTCTCCAGCCTCGCTACTGTATATCAGAATAAAAAAAAAACCCAGCTTTTTAAATGTCAAAATGATCAAACAAACTTGACTGCGGTGCGAATGCAAATTCTTTCTGTTTGCTTGAACAGGTCAGGAGTGAGCCTGGTCATGAAGGACAACAATGGTAGCTTCATTAGTACTCTGAACATGCGGCTCTTTGAGGTGCTCATCCTGCTCTTCATATTGCTATGCAGTTTCCCATCGAAACCCTTACCATGTAAGACTATAGCCAGGACGTAGACGTAAACATGTTACTATGTGTTTATGTGTTACCTGAAGGACAACAAATACACAAGTCAGCTCCAGATGCCCTCGACAGGACTGCAGCTGAAAACCAGGATTTTTGTGGAGGTTCGTGCAACCAACCTCACAACAAGGTGAGCTACGCTGAGTGAGATGCTAACACTAACACTGGAGGAATACTGGATGACATTTTACATTTATAGAATTTAGGTGGCGCCCTTTTTCAGAGCAAAAAATACGTAAGCCAATCCATAAAGCCTGAAAAAGCATTTAAAGGTCAGAGCTGTTGGGTCACACGTGCTTTGTCCTGTACGTTTATGTATTGATGATGTCACGCTCAGAGGCTGAAAAAGAAAGTCCGGCTTGATAATTAACTAGCGCATGCAAAGTCAACATTATACTTATGAAGATAAACTCACCAGAAAGAATTATCCCACTGTGATGGAAACTTACCTAATAGGGTGTAATACCTTCACTAGCACATATGACAGCTGTGATTCGATTTAGGCCACAGCAATGTTCAGACACTCTTACATCAAATAATTGCACAGTTGGGCCAGATTTGGTGGATGCCGTCCCTGGCACAATTCTTTTTTTTTTGGTAGACTGGGATTTTCGCCACTGCTGGTAGACCCGTATGACCGTACGCTTCCATGCACCTGCAGATTCAGCTACTTCCTTCACACTATGGTCTTTGGCCACGCCCAAACGCAGTCACCCCTTTTAGCCAATCATTAACATCTGCTTTGCCTTCATATTTCAACACATGGGACGTGACATTCCCTGCACTGTAGCACCTCTTCCCAATCTATGAATCCCATCACTCACACCCCGCTAGTATTTATAGCCCCATCATCATTGTGCAATGCCATCCACATGAATTACTACTACCTTAAACACACAAGATGGCTAAGCTAATGTTCAGTGAGCTTAAGATGACAATAGTAGATAATTTGCCTCTATCCTCGGAAGACACCAACTTCACCAAATTTGACTTGACTAAAATGACCTTGGTGAAGGGGGTCCAAAGCACAAGCAGTGCTACAAAATGTTCTTCCACATATGCAATAACACATTTCCTCCAGAGGGGTCGCCAAAGCTCCAAAACTTACACAGTGCAGCTTTATGCCTTTGAACTATGTTGGTACTTTTCATAGAGTTTTGAATGCAGCCCTTGCGATTGATCACTGGAGTGTCCATTAAATTAGTTAAGCAGAAACGACCTAACTGTGTCCACAATAATTATGACATTTATATTTTCATTGGAAGGTTCAACGTCCTGCTGGATCGATGCTATGCCACCACCAGCCAGTTCCTCATAAACAGCACATACTATGATCTCTTTGTGGGGTAAATACAACTGGATAACAAACGTAATGACCTACTGTACTTGTAATTGCCATGTTGTACAAAATTCCTCAGATTTCAATGCAGTTGATATTGATCTCTCCCTCCCTTAGGTGTAACCGTGACGGTCAGACAGTGATGGGGGTCAATGGTGAAGGTCAAGAGGCTCGCTTCTCGTTTGAAGCCTTTCGTTTTGTTGAGCACAGGAACCAGAGCATGTCCACCTTCTATCTGCACTGTGCCACAAGACTCTGCGACAGAGCCATCTGCGGTACTCTCCACCAGGTCAGAAAGAAGTACTTGATGCAGTCTCTAGCTGAGACGTGGTGAAGGGACACGATGTCCAAGCTAACCAGGTGTATGACGCACTGCTATATTGAAGTGATTCATCATAGGAGAGAAAGTGCAAACAGTGTTTAACTGCTAATGTTCTAACCAGAGATGAACAGAGCAACCTAAACCCATGGTAAAGCGTAAGTGTAGTTACTTCACTGAGATAATGACTCAAGCAGAGACTACAAGCAAAACAGCTTGAATAAGACCCATATGCAAGGGGAAAATATGTACATATATGAGACTTTCATAAATGAAATGATAATGTATGCCCATATGAAGAAAAAACACATATAAATATATAACTATATATGACTTTATATCGTAACTATTTCATATATTGACATATGTCATATGCTATGCCCATATAAATATGTAAGGCCATGTATGTGTTTATTACAAAATCTGGTGCCAGCTTTTTATGCACATATACATATATGTACATATATTTCCAACCTAATGGCTATCTATATATGCAGACATTACACATCTACATATAAAATATATATATGTATATATATATATATATATATATATATATATATATATATATATATATATATATATATATATTCGAAATGAATTAGGAAACATATGTAATCATACAGAATTTATGTACATATGTTGTTTTATAAAATGTCCATATGTAAACTAATGAAACGAATGAAACTGCAACCCTTAGCTGAATCAAAACCCAGCGTCATTTTATATGTTTGTTTATTTTATTGATTTTTTATATGTATTTAAAAAACCATTTACACTGTGTCAAAATTTCCTGATGCACAGAACAATACAAATAGCCCTAGCTGAATGATAACTTTCACTGAAAGCACTTTTCTTTCCCCTGTATAGATATGCTAACACAGAATACCAAAATACTGAAATGGAAGTAGTTATGTAATCTGACCGGTTAATGTGGAACCGAGTACAGTATTCTTTTCACTAATGTACTTAGTGGAGCCTATTTCCAGGTTCGTGTAAGCAGTCTGTAAAGTGATATCTTTAGTAAAAGAAAGTCCTGAATGGTCTTTTTCCCAGAACTGTACCAAAGCCGCCAGGAGAAGAAGGGAAGTGCAGTCGAATCATGGCACTACCGTGAGCGATATGGCCACGGTCAGCTCTGGACCCATCATCACCAGAGTGGACAATGGTGAGAGTGTCTGCTAGTTTTAGCATTCTCTTTCACTCATGGCTAAACTGCATCTGGTTCGTTGTTAAACATTCATGCTCCACTTCTGCTAACACATACATGCACATATGATGTTCATAAGGAAAATGACTTCCAGTGAAAGAAAAATATATTTTTCCATTTTGCTTTTTCTTACAGGTGCTGATGCACGGCCCGCTTCAGGAGGTAGGCGTTTACTCTCGCATCTATAGATAGATTGTAGTATTGGACAGAGGTGGACAGAGTACACAAACCATGTAGTTGAGCTAAAGTATAGATAACCACGGTTAACTATTCCTCCATTAAAAAAAGTTCCTCCCTTTAGACCTCCACTGGAGTAAAAGTACTACAGTATTTACCTTCAAATGTACTGAAGTATGGAGAGTAACAGTAGCATGGTTTATTATGGCTCTAATGTCCTATTATCATTTCGGGAACAAGATTTAAGGTGAAGAGACTCTAGGTGTCTCTCAGTCCACCAGTCTTTAATAGAAGCTCATGCATTAGTTTGACACTGACATCCATTCAATCATCATCTGCACACAACACTGAAGGAGAACAGTTTCCATTAGCTAGAACTGAACTTTATCCAACAGGTCAAAACAAGCTCTAAACAGAGTGACCGCTGTACCCTGATTGCTGGATTCGCTTCACGTTTCTTTCGTTTGTATGTTTTCATGGACACATGAGCCAAAGCAAGGACAGGTTTGTGTAATCAGTGTAATCCCCAGCAGATCACATTACAGTTAACTGCTAGACAGCACAGACACAACAGCAGAGGATAATAATATCAAGCCAAACAAAAGTGTTATGAGCCAAGCACTACTGTATAATGCTTTGGGGCTGGTGAATGGTGTGATTATGAGCTCTCATTAGTTCTTTTTCTTTCTTCCATTGTACCCTGCATGCAGCGAATGCTCAGGCCCAGCAGAATGACACTGTGTTTGGTGTGTCAATAGCTGTGGGGATGTTAGGGACACTCTGCATCACCCTGCTGGCTGTTATCATATTTCGGAAGAAGAAAACCTCCAACACTGAGAAGAGTTGCTTCGTTCACTGACCTGGGCTCAGCTTTTACCTTTCACATTAGACTATAAACGAATAAATGGACACAATGAGGATTCTGCCACATGTACTCGTTTTGTTGAACTTTAATGGTGAGGGTGGACAATGTTGTGGACATTGTTTATAATGAGCTGATATTATGAGGAAAATTCAGATCCCCCAGCAATTTAAGTAACTGCAGTGTCTATCTGAAACAGCTGTAGCATACTGTGGATTACCATGGACAATAATTTCCCTGTACTAAGACAAGAAATCCCAAAACAACTCAAAACAACAGGCATCTGCTCACTGGCTTCTACACAGTCGAGTTACATTGTTTTGACCACTTCCTACTTTCAAAGGTGGCAGTGTGTAGCTCATGAAATCTCATTTTTGTGGCATTTTCTGGGCCCACTCCGTCATATGGAAGGCACTCGCAACTGATTTGGGTATAAATCCATCCTTGCAGATCACGTACACCCATACATGCTGATTATCTTCCATGGGGCGGATGGGATCTTTCAGCAAGACAATACCACATGTCACATGGCTCAAATTGATTGATTGATTGATTGATTGATTGATTGATACTTTATTGATCCCAGAGGGAAATTCAAGGCATTCAGTACCAGATATACAAGGTATACAGAAGTAACAAAGAAGCACAAGATAGATTTATACAGATAAAGACAAAGATACAATATAAAGTATGAAAGTATAAAAATTGAGTCCTTAGTGTCTGTGTAAAGTCCTGTAGTGTCTGAGAAGATGGCTGCTGTCAGCCATACAGACAGTGCAAGTACGCAGTAATATAAACAGTGTCCAACACTGGTTGGAAGAGCATAACCATGTACTACTCTGGTTCCCCAATTCTCCAGACTAGTACCGAATTCAGCATGTGTGGGACCAGCTTCATTGTCTTGTTCGCTCTATGTATCTACCCCCATGCACCCTCCAGAAGCTGTAGGATGCAATGCGGTCAGAATGGCTCCAGATAACTCTGACAGCCTACCAGGACCTTACTGAGCCACTCCCAGCCCATCTAGCTGCTGTCTGGGCTGCACACGGTGGTTACTCTGGATATTAGGTGGTCATAATAATGTGAATCGACTGTGTATTAAGCATGTTTTGAATGAATATGTTCCTTTACTGTAGGAAAAGAACCTGTGTGTCAAATTGATGGTGCATGGTATTCGACTGTATGCTGAGGATGCAGCAGTTTAAGTCAAAGAACACTGAATCACTCCTTTAGGTTACCCCTTAGTTCTCTCGTCACATAACAGTATTGGGCATATCAGTAATTTCAGGGTAGTTTTGAGTAATAGAGCCTAAATATTCAATGCAAGACAGAATTAAGGGAAGCTGAAGCCATCTATCCCTACAGGGTCCACAGCATAAACTCTACTTAATGGAAGTGTCAGCTGAATCCAGCCAGGTTATGGGACCCTTTTGAAGGCTGGGAAGAAGCAGAGGGGTAGTAATTAAGCGTGTGGGACAGCTGTTCATTTCATAGCAGAAAAGCAGGAACCATGCACTTAATAGATTAGTTATACGTCTGCATTGCAGCCAGCATTGACTATATTACATGCACATGCATAATTTTTCTGGTTCTTTTTTTTTTGCATGCAAGGTTAGTTTTTTTTTAAGTAAATAAGGTATGTATAATGTGGTGTTTTGCAGTACAGTTTATAGGTTATCTACCAACAGCACAGATTGTGTTCAGTGTTCACTACCAATAAAATAAGTTTCAATACTTTATACCTTTCGTTGAATTAATTTCCAGTCAAAACAGCCATTAAATTCAAGAACACTCTCTCTGCAGGAGATTCCTGCAGAGATATTATATAGAAATTAATTCTATATATCATATAGATATTATATAGATACAGTGAGGAAAATAAGTATTTGAACACCCTGCGACTTTGCAAGTTCTCCCACCTTTTCATCTTAGGTGCATGTCCACTGTGAGAGACATAATCTAAAAAAAACAAAATCCGGAAATCACAATGTATGATTTTTTAATAATTTATTTGTGTGTTACTGCTGCAAATAAGTATTTGAACACCTGCCAATCAGCCAAAAAAATCTGGCTCTCAAAGACCTATTAGTCCGCCTCTAAAAACTCCACCACCACTCCACCTAAATTAGAAGCACCTGTTTGAGGTCACAAGCTGCATAAAGACACCTGTCCACCCCACACAATCAGTAAGACTCCAACTACTAACATGGCTAAGACCAAAGAGCTGTCCAAAGACACCAGAGACAACATTGTTGACCTCCACAAGGCTGGAAAGGGCTACGGGGCAATTGCCAAGCAGCTTGGTGAACAAAGATCAACTGTTGGAGCAATTATTAGAAAATGGAAGAAGCTAAACATGACTGTCAATCTCCCTCGGACTGGGGCTCCACGCAAGATCTCACCTCGTGGCGTATCAATGATATCCTAAGAAAGGTGAGGAATCAGCCCAGAACATTTTTTTTAGATTATGTCTCTCACAGTGGACATGCACCTAAGATGAAAATCTCCATGATTTCTAAGTGGGAGAACTTGCAAAGTCGCAGGGTGTTCAGATACTTATTTTCTTCACTGTATATATTAAATAAAAATTGAAGTTCTGAACAGTTAAAACATGAAGATACTGTACTGGTAGTGCACCTTAACTGTCATCACATAGGGCACATCAGGGAACCAGCCAGTGTGATTCCTTAAACCAACAGGACTACGAAGTGCCCTCGAGCAAGGCAACTAACCACTAGCTGACTATGGGGCACTGTGAACTCCCCAGAGTCCAAAACTTCACACTGAATGTGTTCAGAATGAGTTTAAGAGGAACAAACTGTTCCCCTAAAAGAAATGCATGTACATGCTGTAGTAAAGGCAGAAGATGGACACTAAATACTGAAAACGTTAATGTTGCATTATGTTTAGGTTGGAAACATGATATGCACAGAACAATAATGTAAGATTACATGACACGCAACGAGGTTTAAAAAAAGATTTTATTAACAGTTTAGAAACAAAATATCCCTTTCCCAGACATTAGATACTCCTCTCCAAACCGACCACCAACACACAGACAATGAAAAGGTGAAAAGAACAGGAAGTGGTGAACAGGAGGATGAAGGGTTTGTATTTTGTCTTGTCCATACAGCACATGGTGTCATTGAAGAAAAAAAAAAAAAAATCTGCCACAAATGCCTTAAACGTCAGTGCAGTCAAAAAGTCCCTAGAAATCCTCAGGCGATGCACGTGAAAGTCCAAAGTTACAGATTTGAACAATACACAGCACGTGTGTGAGGTGGCGTTAGTGGAGGGAGTGCAGTCACATGATAAGACTGAATACTGAAACAAACTGAGCCATGTAGTTTCCATGCACAGAAACTGAAATTAAACGAGGGCAAAAATGTCTGGCATGTGTCACGAGTTCCTCTGATAAACATTTATGCATTTACAGACATGTACACTAAAGCAGAGGTGAAAGTAGAGTCCGGGAAAGGAACCGTATCCTAAGACCTTTGCACTTTGAGACTGTCGGGTTGTCTGAACGTTTTCCTCCTAAAGTACAGTGAGGTTTACTGGAGGACTGAATAAGTGCCAAACTGAACACACAAGTTTCTGGAAGGTTTGCCAATTCAAATTCATCTTGTTACTTTAACCAAAGCCATCAAATTTCACCACTGATTTCAAGTTGAAACTCTAGACTCCAACAAAAAGCTAAAATGTTTGCCAAGATAATGAAAACATTCCACGGAGTGGGAATCATTCCTCTGCGGTTGCTGAAAGAGCCGAACATGAGCATTTGTACACAGAGAAAGAGAAGCTAACTGGCCAGTGTGCGCATTTTTACGGCTAGTGAGGACGAATCTAGACTCCAGCTAGAATTCCAGAATTGTTGAGCTCTCCTTGAACCGTCTTTACACTTCAGTCAAATTGAATAGCTTGCACTTGACAAATAGAGGACATAATTTACAACTGAGAATGTTGACATTATCTAAGCCAATTCCATGATATTTGGTTGAGACTCAGGGAGAACAGAAACAAAAAGCAGATCTGAACCTTTAACACAGTCAATAAATAGACAACAACTAAAGGAGTTCCAGTTGTTATAATTCATCTGATACATGGTTTTCTGAATTTGTGTTCTCCGATGTTTCTGTAAGAAAACAAACAAAAATGCAGATGTTAATCCCTTTAAAGTTGCACCAAGCCATGGGAACGTCTTACTTCAAACTGCTCCTTCAGAACATAGAAATGCTAAATATTTGCATGAACAGTTGAGTCAGATTTATTGCAGCCATGTAAACCTGTCAGGTCTGTTTAACCATTAGAGTAATTTCAGGTCTGAGCGATGAAATCTAAAGTGTTCCTGGGCATTCTGAGTTTAAATCTGGGTCTATATTCATAGGAATTCTCAGAGTACAAACTGCTATACAGAATATGCATTGACTTATTCATGGACAAACCTACACACCACACGCAACGTGATATTTGCGCATCTAAGCATCTTAATCTTGACAAATGAGCATCTTCAAATGCAAAACAGTGATAATAAGCCCTCTTTGGATAGGATATGTTTTATAAGGGGAGGTGGCGTTCCAGTTTTACTCCTGTTTGAATTTTTACAGATTTACCAGCCTTCTGTAAAATGAGCAACAAAAATAAGCTCAGGTTATATTCTTCCTGTGAATCAGCATACAGGTAAATATTCCTTCACATCCTGTTGAGCTTTTCAAATTTGTGAGGCATTTAGTTTCATTGTGTATGGCACATATGCCTCAGATCTTTCAAGTCTGTCAATCAAACCTCAGGTGCTCTATGAAACTCAAATCGAAAAGAGGAGTCAAAGGGCTCCTCTGATGCACGACGTGTCTGGCAGCTTCAAGTAAGTCACTGTGTAGCATAGCTATGCTTTACGGACATGAAGCCTGCACATTTTAAAACTGAAGGTGATAGCAGTGCGTAAAACGAGTAGCCACTCTCATCTCAGTGATTTATGCCAAGATTTCTTATCCTGTGGCAATCAAAAGCTAAACCTAATCCCATTCAAGAAAGGCTTAAGTTGGCTACTTTGCATTTTGTTACAGAAGCCCTAGTAGCTGGCCCTCAATAAGACCTTGCATGCCTGCAACTTCAAGGTTAGAGCTGCTTTTGGAGGTGCAATCTCTGACAAAACAGGAAACAAACAGCCCTGAATCCAGCCTGGTTATGGGACCCTTTTGAAGGCTCTGTTTAAACTTCTTGTTGCCGATTTACAGCTAAACAGTTTATTGCTTTGCACATATTTGGTGAGAAAGATATTATCCTTTGAATGTGTGATCAATTTAAACGTGCCAATGAGACTTTACAGGTGCAGTAAGGTCACTGTAAACATGACTAGAGTCAGATTCCCTCTCTGAGAAGCTCTATGAATATGCGCCCAGGTGTAGATTTTTGAACAAGCAATCTAATGTGTATAATGATGCATAGCTGCTGAGTAATTACCTGTGCCTTCCGTATCCTTTTCTACTTTTTGCTCAGTCTCTTCTTTTTTATTATCTTCAGTGGGGGGCTCTTCCGCTGGCTTTACCTCCTCAACTCCCTCTGTAATACCACAAAGCACCTTTAGATAGAGCTCAAAGTAGACAACAAAATGAAAGCAACAAAGCACAATCAATGTGGGAAAACTGCTGCTGAGAAAATACATCTTCTTTAACCTGCATCATCCGTGGGAGGAATGACTTTCTCAGAGTCGGTGCTGCTGGTTTTGTTGCTCTCCGTGCTGGTTGAGTTCTTGTCTTTAGGTTTTGGTTTGGGCTTCGGCTTGGCAAACTTGGCCTTGCTTATCAGGTAGTTGACCTCACGGTCCAGGAGAGCGAGCTTGGCCTCAATGTCTTTAGACAGCAGGACTGGCTTCTCTGTAGGTGAGCGTTTCTCTTGCTCAGCCACAGTCTCATTCTTCCATTCCTGCCAAAAAGCAAGAAAACAATGTAAACAAACAAAAATGAATTAATAAGTTAATTAATTAATTAATTAATAATAAAAATAAAATTGCATATGCCCAGCATAATAATCAGTTTACATTTGGGGGTGCGGGGGAAACTTCATAAAATACTTTAAATGCCAGTACCAGTTATTACATACCGTAGTCTCATTGATGACTTTCTCCAAGGTCTTCAGCTCAACTTCAGTAAAAATCTGGTCATCTCCTGGGAGCATTTTAGCACTCCTATATAAGAAAACAATCCTCGATTAAGCAGGGGCTGTCTACTGCAAATCTCAGGCCTCATACTTGTACTACAGACACGATGCAATCGTTAACCAAAGCTGTATTTGAAATTATCCTTAACCATAAAAAGTGCTGCACAGATGTGCATTCCTGACTGACAATGGCAGGACCATGGCATCTTTTGTATAATATTAAAAATAGCATAAACACAAAGTTATCTTTTCAACTGACAGAAGATATCAGGTTAGAGAGGTAAAGCTGGTTAAGAGTGTTAAGGCAAGCAAGAATTCATGCAAATCCTTTTACAGTTGGTGAATTATAGCTGAATGCTATGTGGTTTGAGGAATCAAGATGTCTAAGCAACATTTAACAACTAAAAAGATTTATTAATTCTTGGCTTATTAAATATTATACATATACATAAAAAGTAGCATAGCTTGAAAAACATTCAGAATGTTAGCCAAGTGCCTCTTTCAAATGGAGGCTCAGCCTTAATTGGTGCAATTCTGGCTTATGTGAGCCTATCTGCCCTAATTCTAAATGGCAGGAGGACAAATTTGACATCAACTTCCAACATTGTACAGACTCAAACCCTGGGAAGGAAACAAAAGTGCAAGAATCTGTCAAAATAATGACCAATAGTGTTCTTTATTTGTCAGGGAGTTACATGTAGGACACAACAAAAACTGAATAAATAAATAAATAGATTTTCAGTGAATTGGTGGGTGGTCATGAAACTTCAGTATCAATTTCAAAAATCAATATATTCATCAGTCAATCAGTATGGGGACTATATGGCTGTTCATTTCATTGATTCATTTTCATTTATGGTATTTAGCTGACCCCAGTATTCCACGTGTGGTGGAGGCTCCTTTTAGATAGTGGTGTTATCCGCTGAGCTACACCAACCATGTTCCCACAACCATTTAAAAGAGACCAAAAATTAAATCAGTAACACCAGCCAGAATGGCACACTGCACCGCTTAGTACTTCCCCTAGCTTCAGAGAAAACCAGCCTATCCTGCGAGTCGTCACTCACTTGAGGAAGAAGGCGGAGTGGTTGAGCATGCTGTCAAGCGCTGCTAGCCTGTCTGGCCACTTCTTTCTTTCTTCCACTCGAAAGAACATGGCCTTGCACAGCTTCCTCAACTCGGACAGCTTCTCCTTCAGTTCCTTAGTGCCTGCTGTGTACCCCTCGTCATCCATCCATGTTGATGCTGCACTCAGCTTTCCAGAAATCTCCTCCTTTTCTTCTTCGGTTACCACAGCTAGGTACTCATCTTGATACAGCTTATCCTGCAAGAGGAGAAGAAGAAAAGGGGAAATTATGTGGTGTTATTACGCGACGGTATCTGTATCACTCACTGCGCCGGGTGGGTGGAACAAAAACACAATGGTAAGTAAAGCAAGCTATACCTGCGTCTCAAAAATAAATGCCTCCAGGCTGTTGAGGGTCTTTTCCCTTTCCTGCTTCTCAAGATCCCTGTCAGTCAGATCCTGCAGCCTGATGAGAAAAAGGAGGGGAAGAAACATGTGAAGCTGAACTTGATCATTCTTCTGTCATACTGCATTCCTATCCAAGTTTCTCTCCACCACTGCAGGTACGATGTATTCAAGACACCAAACACTTACTTCTTTTTGGAGGCCTCAATGTCATCTGCGTTTGGATCAAGGACATCATTAACCTCCTGCTCCACTCCAATATCCACAGATATTTTGCTCTTTTTCTGGGGCTTAGGTTTCTTGTCTGCCTCCTTCTCATCCTCTTTTGCTTCATCCTTTTTCTCTTCATCTGATTTTTCAGACTTCTCTGCTTCCTTCTCGGCCTGTTGATTGGGACAGTATCGCAGAAATGTGGTATTTGATTTAATCTTTGATTACTGCATAACGTGGATAGATCCCACAACTTTGGTCAAGTTGTTCTGCATGTGCCCACATGTAACATTTTATACTCATATTACGAGATTTTTTAAGATTTTAGTCCCTTGTTGATCCCACAGTGGGGAAATTTATTCTCCGCATTTAACCCATCCGTGAAGTGAAACACCCACATACACACTCACTAGTGAACACACACTAGGGGGCAGTGAGCACACTTACCCGGAGCGCGGGCAGCCCTATCCACGGCGCCCGGGGAGCAGTTGGGTGTTAGGTGCCTTGCTCAAGGGCACCTCAGTCGTTACTGTCAGTTCAGGGAATCGAACCTGGACCCTCCGGTCACAAGGCTGGTTCCCTAACCTCCAGCCCACGGCTGCCCAGAAAGAGCTCTGCGTTCTCCCCGTCGGGGAAAAGAACCCCGGTCTTCCGCGTGACAGGCGGAGATACTATCTAGTATACTAACGAGATACATAGATGCATTTCAATTTGGAAAAGGCTGGACAACTTCCTGAATGTAGGTCACACCAATGTTCAGACACGCCTGAATCAAAGACCTGCACAATTTGGGCCTGATTTGGTGGATGCCTTCCCTGGCACAATTCTGAGGTGAATTCCCAGTAAACTGGGATTTTAGCCACTGCTGGTTGACCCGTATGGCCATACACTTCCATACACCTGCAGATTCAGCTACTTCCCTCACACTATCATCTTTGGCACGCCCAAATGCAGTCACTCCTTTTTGCCAATCATTAACTTCTGCTTTGGAGCCATTTTCCTTAGACATGGAAAGTGACTCATTTATTTTAGTGAGCTTAGAGTTACTGTGGCCTTGTGTGCTTTATTCTATGCTATCCAGTTTCATGCATTACACTCAAATCCCTAATTAAAAATCTATCATCTGTGACACTCCAATAGCCAGAATATTATACAGTACACACATATGAAGTAAAGAATCAATACAGGTTCATTCAGAGTTATCTGACCTGAGGCTGATCTTTGTCAGAGCTTTCTTTATCTGGTTTCTGCTCCTCTGTCTGGGACTCTCCTTTGCTTTTCTCTCCCTCAGTTTTCTCCTCAGTCTCAAGTTTCTCCTGAGCAGACTCCTTTGGCTTCTCTGCTGTTTCATCCTGGTCTTTGCCTGCTTCAGGAGGCACCTCCTCCTCATCCTATAGCAAAACATGACCTTTAGTTACATTGTTGTCAGCTAATTAGATCTTTGCAGACACGGGAATGGGAGCATAAACTAGCCTACCTGCACAGGTTCAGTCACATTGGCACTGGGCTCTGAGCTCCCACCTCCAAACAGACTGGAAATCGTGTTCCCCAGTTCTATAAGGAGAGGAAATATATTTGTAAAGCCCCCATCAAAACATTCAAATACACTCAAAATCATAATCACTGTGAACATCTCTTATTCTGAGCACTATAAATAGAGGATTTGTTACAAAATGACAGAAACATTGTGGTAAAAGTTTCATAGGAAGTTGGGTACAACAAGAAAACCACATAACCAAATGTTTTAACCTACTAGTGAGAGTTGATTCTTCCTCTTTCTCCTCAACAACAGTCTCAAACACGGACTCCACCTACAACATATTTAATATTTATGTCACACAATGATTTCGGTTTTATAACTATGAATTTTTATATTAAAACAATCATAGTTTACATTTATAAAACATTTCCACATAATGAGCTGATCCAAGGTAATGTTTCTCACATGTTCATGGTGATAAATAGTAGCCAATGCCCCTCAATCAGCCATCTTACTCAGAAATGTTTTGTGAAGGCATTGCCATATCTCAGAGTCTATTTAACTGACCCTGTCTAGACGAAGAACACCACTCTCGTCCATGTTGAAATGGGCCTTGATTCCTTTGGACTCAGCATCAGAGTGCTTCTTGAAGCTGTTGCCCACTCCAGACAGCTTAACTGTGGTCAGATTCTGAGAGCCAAACATCCTGAGAAAAAAAAACAAAACAAAACAAAAAAAACACAGTGGTCGGTGCTCGTAAGTCAGCAGCTCTGTGGCTCCATTTCTCAAAAACTTCAGTTCCCCTTATTCCCAATACCGGTCAAAGTGATGGCTTCTGTGGTATTTAAATTTTGGTCAAGCAGGCCCATAATAAAAAGTGAAACCCCAATTATCTAAACCGAAAGTGAGAAAACATACGCTTGTTTTAGAAAAGCCTGTGTTGCCAGCTTTAACTTCAAAGCATGGGCTTATAGCTCGTTTTACAGAATCGCGCATGTGCATGCATTTAACTGGGTTGGCTTTTCCTTAGCTGTCCCACAGTAAACTCACTTGAGGTCATCCTGGCTGAGGAAGCTGAGGTCTCCATAGTTGATATAGAACATGAAGTCATCAGTGTAGCGGTTAAAGGTGATGACTTTGCGCTGGGGGTATGGTGCCATTCTCTGGAACAGAATGCGCTTGTTGTGCTTCAATCCCCTCACACCGTCCTCTTCTTCAGTCTCGCGGCTGAACTCCACCTGAACAGAGGCAAATTGTGTTGCATGGTGTGATGATTAATCAAAAGCAAATTATCAAAGGAGCCTTTTTGAGGTCTAAATAGTATTTATACAACAAAATCATTGCAGTTGCATGACAAAGGTGTTCATCAGCTCTCTCACCTGTATTGGAAAAACGGCAGCATCTCGGACCAGGAAGGGTTTGACTTTAAACGCCTTACTGAGTGCTGCAGCCTGGTACACTGCACCCATAGCCGCTGCCTCATCAGCATTTATATTCTTCCCCAGCTCCTCTCTAGAGAGAGAAAGACAGATTAGAACACTTACTGACATGTACAACGTGTATGTGTCCAGAAAGTGGATTTTTTTGGGGACCCAAAAGGCCTTGAGCTTTAATTGTTCATTAGTGCCACCTGCTGGGCGCAGACTGTAATGCATTAATTTTCTGTTTTACTTAAAAGGATTTTTAACACCAGCTAAAACTCAATGTCCACTGTAATTGCTTTATGCATGGTCATATTGTCTGCAACTGGTGTTCAACTAAACAGCTACAGAATACAAATGAACATACCCTTTATAATTTAACACTTTAAAGAACTTTTAAAATAAAAGTTTGGCTGAAATGTTTGCACCATCAGTGCTGAATTTCTTTTAAATGCATGTAGTCTAGAAGTAGAGTTACTTCTCAACATTCTATACCGTATGAGATGTGTTACAGAAATGCAATGAGTGATAAGAGTGAAACCTACTTTCCCACTGCTTTAAGAAGGACTTCCTGAACTCTGGGAACCCGAGTAGCTCCTCCAACCAGAATGACCTGCTCAATCTCATCCTGCAGAACAAATGCCACAGTAAATCCAAAAACTGTATTAACACACGGCTTTTGGTTATAGAGAAGCAAGTTCTCACATATAAAGCTCCTCACCAAAGACATCTCGGAAGAAGCGAGTGCCTGCTCCACTGGGCCAGGCACTCTGTCAAATAGATCAGTACACAGAGCCTCAAACTCAGCACGCGTCACCTTCGCCTTGAAATCAATGTCATCCATCAGCCCCTCGATCTAGTAAAGACCAGAACACACGTCAGCATACAGTGGATTTGAACACATCAGTCAATTCTTGGGGGTAATAAAAAGTTATTTATAAAACAAATTATTCTTTAGCAGTCCAAAATGGAATTAAAGTTCACTCTGTTTACAATAAACCTTATTTCTGTAAAACTAAATCTCTCATCTAAGCCTTACTCAGAATAACTTTGTCTACATCACAATGATTTAATAATGCATTTAAAAATAAAAGACCAATACCACCTCTTTTTGTAAAGGCTTCACAGTATTAATGTAATCCTTAACTGTACCCTTTCAGTACTCTTTCATGAGGGTTGTGAATTGTGTCCTTCCTACCTGAGCCACATGTTCAGCGTTGGCACTCAGCACTGTCTTTAGTCTCTGAGCCTCTTTCAGCAGCTTGGCCATGGCACGCAGGTTCTCCCTTACGTCCTTCTGTGATTTCTTCTGCTCATTAAAGATTTTGGCCAGGTGATCCCTTAGTCGCAGCTCCATTTCAAAGCCTCCGAGTGTCCTATCAAAGCTGAGCACCAAAGACAGTAACAGTCCGATGCATTAGGGTGAACAGGTACATCCATCAACACAGAGGTCAACACATTAAAATCATTCTCCTTCCCATTCTTCATGCAGAAGACACATGCTGAAGTGCAAGACTCACCCGACTCCACGAATCTGCAGCTGGGGCTGTGTGCCCGCCTCTTTGGTCTTTGTTGTCTGGTATGTGACAATGGTAGCCGTCGTGCTTCCCGATCCCATGTCATAAAACATCACGTTCTGCAGAGAGAACAAGGTGACTAAATGTATAGCGAGTACCAACAAAACACATTCATTTCATTTACTTTTTTAAACCAAATGCAAGTGCTTGTCCCTTCACCCCATCGGCTAAAACATGCTGGCATCTAAAATCAGCTTTTGACTTGCATTAGAGATAAAAGGCTAATGTATTCTCAGACAGACTTGCTTATGTGATTTTTGATGCTGCATGATATCTATAAAAATGGGCTAAATGCACAAACATGTCTATACGTGATTATTAAGCTACTTGACCTGGTTTAAGGCAAGCATATGATTATTTAAATATGATGTTTGACAGTGCTAAAGTGGTGGCTGGATGCTGCCATCATGGGTTAGCTACATTAGCTTTGTAACCAAACATGTATTGGTTAAGCAGGTGCATTTGGAGTCAAAGTTGTGCAAATCAGATTTTTTGAGCTGAACCACTGCTTTGAATTAAAGTACCTGGGCAGTTGAGTTGATGTCTTTCCTCCTGAAGACGCCATAATTCAAAGCCACAGCTGCATTATCATTGATCAACTGAAGCACCTTCAAACCTGCCATGTCGGCAGCCTGTAGGACTGCCCTACGTTCCGCCTGGTTAAAAAAGGCTGGGACGGTGATTACTGCATCTTTAACTGCCTGTTCTGTGGAAGGAAAAAAAAGAAAACAAAGAATTAGGGAATTCCTAAGACAGGGCCATCGGGAGGTTTCCTGGTTTCCTAGTGACAGCAGTATTTCAGTGATAAGACAAAGGAGACTCATTTGAATAGGCAAACCTGCAAAGTCCTGAGCCAGGCCACGAGAGTAGTTCAGAACCATTCCTAAAATTTCCTCTGGAGAATACAGTGTCTCTCTGGAACACAGAAGAACAAACATTCAGCTGGTTCTGTAAATGAATCTTGTACAACAAAATACTATATGTATCTATAAAAGACCTATTATCAAAACATACACACAATTTTATTGTTCATTAATCTAATTAAACTATTTGTTACAATTCCGAATACAACAGCATGAGGGACACATCGTCTCCCTCAGAAACCACTTTTCTTAAAGAGACAAAAGACACAGGACCTCTAACAGTGTTTCAGATAGAGAGTGAATACAGATGTACAGTATGATAAATATGATGTGTTGTGGAAAAAAAGCAAGCATGTAAATCTATTCTAGTAGACGCCCAAAATAATAGTATTAACACTCAAAATGAGCATAACCTACTAGTGAGAGTTGAACATGAAACTATGCAAGGAAATACTCACTCAGAATTTTTGAAAAGCACTGTTCCTCTTTTTTCATCACTCTGTAGCTGGTGCTCAGGAAAGTATTTCTGATACTGTGCCACCTGCGGGTTCTTGGCAGTCTTGCCCAGAAGATTCTGGAGATACCTGTAGACCACTTTGGGATTCTTCACAGACTGCAACAAGAAAACTGGGGTCACTATATATCATGATTCAAACCCAGACAGAAATGTGATTTCTAAAAATCTAAAACTTTAATTAATGAAAAAAATGCCAAAGAACAAACAAACAAGCAAACAAACAAACAAACAAACTCACCACCCCCAGAGCACTGTCTCCAAAAAGCCTTTCATTTTCCTTTAAGCACACAGCCACTGGAGTTTTCCTTCTGGACTCTCTGAAGCAGACAAAACAAGAACAGATTACTCCATCTGACCTTGGTGAAGAAAGGACTAGATAAAATGCATTACTTATTAAATCCATTAAATAGTTACACCACATTCATATATGTTTCATACTTGTTTAAAACTATTTCCATTGGCACTCCGGGTTTAACTATAGCAATTTTCATCCATTCGCTCCCCAAGTCGACAGACATCACAGCAACCGAAGCTGTTAAACAGAAATGTGACAGTTACATTTAGACACCTACAAACAGCAGCTGTTCATATCAGCAGCATCTAAGATTACAGACCAAGATATATTGAAGACCTGACAGCCTAAAATCAGGCTAGATAAAGACACTGAGATGCAATTTAAATGACTAGAACAACAGATAAACTTGAGCATTAATTTAAATTCTGCAAAATGTCCAGAATTATATCATAACAAAATTATATTAAAAAAAGATGCATATAAAAGCCCAAAAATGTGGCAAGTTTACTACTCTTAAAATAGTGCTAGTCAACATGCATGGTAAAAGAGTGGATCTGAGAAGCCAGGGCTTGTTGTAAGAGCTTCCTTTACCTGTTGGAGAAGGCAGGAGTGCTAAAGCAAGGCAAAACAGCGCCCATAACGTCAGCTTTTCCCTCATGGTGACCTACAAAATAAAAAGAATCAGTCAGGAGTTGTCAGTATGGCTGTTTCAGTCACAGTTAATTAGCATAATCAATCCAGAAAATCTACAGACACACACTGAATATGTAGACTGGCCAGTCTCATAACACTACTTGGTCAGAACAATCAGTGACAGTTCCTGAAGAGGGCCGATACAGCATGATCTATGGGTTAGGGTTATTCTATGATGACAGACACTGCCCAGGTGTTTTTGGGGTGGAGGAAGGGTACCTTCTACAGGTGCAGCCAGGTGAATTCTATAATCATGCACACAAAAGAATAAGATAGCAACCTCCACTGCCCTGCCCTACGAACACGCAATGTGTTGCAATGAAGACTACATCCTATTGGCTTGATCCCGCCCACAGACATGGGCTAAAGCTAGAAAACACGTGGGCCTCCTTACAATAGGGAACAGCTAGTAGGTTCGTGTACATGCATCCACATTTAACACAGATTTGCTGCTCTGGTCTATGAAATGCATTCATCAGGACCAGAACACACCAATGCAACTTATGGCTTATTTTTAACTCACTAGATCTAACTGTCAGATCATTAGTCTTCTCTAACAGCAGATTTCCACGTTTGCAAACTCACAGGTGTGGAAACTTCTAGCCTGATTGCCTTTGTCTAATAGTGACGTACACATTGCTGAGGCAGCCTCTTCCCAATAGCTGGGGAGGTGAAGTTTACAGACCCCCTTAACACTAACTAAGCAGCACATATGCCAAACACTGTGCTTTAAGATGACTGGTGGTGTTAAGTGTGCTAGACTACCACTTCTTTTTGAGGCTAGGTAGCTCTGGAATAATGCTTATGAGCAGCTAACCTAGCTAGCTGGATGTACTCAGCTCAGCTAGCTAGCAGATTGAATAAGCAGCACATGCTAACTGCTTACATCCTGTAACGCTAGCTTGGAGGTGCAAACCTGAACAGCGAGGAAACATAACTTTTCACACTCTAAGGTTAAAGTTATACGGCTCGAAGGAAAGAAATGAAACGACAAGAAACTTACCTCCAGCAGCAGAAGTTTTATGTGGGAGCTAAACGACCGGTATAAGTTACCGCTGACTGACAGGTGAACAATAAAACGGGCTTCAATCAGGCACTACTCAAACATGCGAACTGTTTCCCAGTAATCTTAAGATTAGTGGTCGTTAAAGCCAACCCATGAGCAGACGGCGCTTTATTCTCTCACTACAGCGGGTTTCTGGCTCCCCTTTTGCAGTCACCGGCTTGTTCTAGCCATCGGGCCCTGAACGCGGCGTGATCTCATTGGATCCACACGACGCGCCGCTCCGCTAGAACAGTGCCGAATCCGGTAGAGCATTGGCCCCGCCCCTTCATGGCAAAAGACGCGCTCTGATTGGTCCACGTGCCATGCAGACTGTAAGAGCTTGCTCTTGCACACACGCGCGTATTTTATTGGTCCACGTTCAATAACATGGACGTGCAAAAGATGACGCATCGAAGCACTTAGTAAATGTTTGTGCGACTGTTTGTAGTTTGCCGCACACTTTTTTGTAGTTTAAACCTTTCAATACGCGGTAATGACATGTATAGCGCATTTTTGATAGCATCTTTAAGACCTTGTTATAATTTTAACAACGTTGGAACAAGATCTTTATAGTATTTCTGCTTCAATCAACACAAAAAACAACACTTTAAACTTTTGTTGTACGTAATTTTTTTTATTTGGAAATAAAATATAGCAATATAGGCAATAACTTATTGTGTTTTATTATTTATTTATTTTTACCATATTCCCCAAAAGTACAGTGCGGGTTATAAATCTTCTAAAATAAAACTTCGTGTAGTCTGATTATATAATACACTTGTCTATAAGACATAGTTTCATCAGCTGTACCAACACTTTTGCCTTCAATAATTTCCATATCTGGGTCTCCTTAAAGAATCTTGACTCTTATTATTTCTATTATTATTATTATTATCGCTTCGAAGTGTACAGTATGATTTCTACAAATAAAAATAAAATCATAACAAAGGCGAAAAAGCATCCCGACTCTGGTCACATGACACTAATAGGAATCACATGATTTCGCTGAGGAGGACTCGGTGAGAAAATGGCTGCGTTCTTGCAGTGGAGACGGTTTGTGTTTTTTGATAAAGAAACAGTGAAGGACACGGGTGAGAATGTCAAAAACTTCTCACTGCCCAACCGTATATCGGCCTGTGATTCAGGACGAGGACATATTGTTCTTGGAGATATCCTTACAGACTTGCTGTTTGTTGATGCTAGCTTGTGGCTAGCTAACACTCTGTAGCAGTTACTTTAGTGTCAGTGAGTATTTCTCATTCAGCGGGGGAGCTGTAGTTTTATATGTGATATTCAGACTTTCCGGCTGACTATTTTGCACCCAGTTGGTACAACATTATAATCCGTTTATGTATACATGCTGTATGCTAAGCTCACACAGCCTTACCTGTGTATGTTACCTGTGTAAGGCCATTCACTTACGGTGAACAGCTTGATTTCCTGTTTTCGTGTTTTCTTTAACTCTTGCTGTGCACATATGGACGGTCAGATTTGGTTTATAACGCGATCTCTGCAGCTGACGTCCTTCCAGGCCTACAAACTGCGGGTGACACACCTGTACCAGCTAAAGCAACACAGCATTCTGGTTTCAGTCGGGCAGGACGAGCATGGCATCAACCCACTGGTAATGACTTAACTCTTCAAAACTACTCTTATGTGAAGACCTTATAGTAAAAATATACATGTGTGTGTGTATATGTATTTAAATACATGCACTGGCTACTTCATTAGGCACACCTCATTTATTTTTCTAAGCTCTGTTTACCATATTGATGCACTTTGTAGTTCTACAATATTGATGTGGTGGTGTGTTAGTGTGTGTTGTGCTGGTGAGAGTGGATCAGACACAGCAGTGCTGCTGGAGTGTTTAAACACTGTGTCCACCCTATTAGACACTCATACCTTGCTGGTCCACCTTGTAGATGTACAGAAATGATGGCACATCCACTGCGGCACATTTTGTGTTGGTCATCCTCTAGCCCTTCTTCAATGTGTTTGGCTGGATATCTTTGGTCAGTGGACTATTCTCAGTCCAGCACACACTAACACACCTTCATCACCATCATTGACACTGCAGTGCTGAGAAAAATCCACCACCCGAATAATACCCGCTCTGTTGGGGTCCTACCTGAGGGTTTGCTCAGCCAGGGAAATATAGTTATGATACTTGATGCTCAGCCTGCAGAATGCTGAACTTCATTTGTGTCTTTGTGTACACCAGGTGAAGGTGTGGAACACAGATAAGCGGGATAGTGGCAGTCCTCTGTGTACTCGCATATTCCCAGCCATTCCTGGAAATAAACCCACAGAAGTGTCCTGTCTGAGTGTACATGAGAACCTTAACTTCATGGCCATAGGTACAGCTTACTTTCCTGTCTGTTTCTCTTTGTTTGTACTTCAATATGTTTTTGTTGGCAAAAAGTAAGTCAACTGTTTAGTGTTAGCTTAAATACCAAATATATGTTTCATATTTCTATTTTTAATTAGAATAAGTGTATGTTAAACAGTTTGCTGTAGTTGTTCATAATTGTTTATGATGTGGTGTCAGGCTTTACAGATGGCAGTGTAGTTTTGACCAAAGGTGACATCACCAGAGACAGACACAGTAAAACCCTGACCCTTCATGAGGGATACTGCCCGGTCACTGGCCTGGCTTTCCGCCAAGCAGGAAAGGTCACACACTTGTTTGTAGCCACCCTTGAAAAAGTACAGGTATGTTTTAATTGGATATTTTAGAAAGTGTTACTTTAGCAATTCCTATTTTGTAAATGCCTTTACTTTTCATCTGTATGAGGATTAAAATATGTAGAGACAGTGTTGTTATGGTCAGTGTTGAGTGTCTTGGTCTATATTGTTCTTAGTGTTACACATTATCGGTGAAGGAGTACCCTCGCTTGGAGCTGGACACACATGGCTGCGCTTTGCGCTGTTCTGCCCTAACGGACCCCTCTCAGGACTCGCAGTTCATTGTAGCAGGAGATGAGTGTGTCTACCTGTACCAGCCTGATGAAAGGGGTCCCTGCTTTGCCTTTGAGGGGCATAAGATCCTGGCCCACTGGCACAGAGGCTACTTACTGCTGCTTACCCGAGACACCAAGTCACCTAACAAGTAGGAATCAATCATATAACACTTAACTTCCTTTTCGGTTTATATTTAATGCTAGGGCTTAGATTAAACAATGATTTCCTGAAACCCTAAATAGCTATGGGTCTGTTAATGGGACAGTGAAAGTCCCAGAACACAATAGATAAAAGGTCTGTGTGAAAAATGCCTGACACGTGGCACTTTGTGAGCTGTGGTGAATGTGTTAATGCTTTTCTTAGTCACTGAACAGTCGCTCAAGTTTGGAAACAAATTCTGATGCACAATTAGTAAGGTTATGTCATGAGACACTACCTTATCTTAGCATTACTGAGGTTTTTTTTTTTTTTTTGGAAGGATGAACAATTACAGCAATAGTGGATACGTTCGCAATTGTGTGATGTGAAAGTGAGGACATGCAATGGAATTAGATGACACAATATGCTACTTTTAATATCTTAATGTCATGTCATTGACAGAAAGTGATGTGTGATAGTGGTATCTCTGGATGAGTGTATTTAATATGTGAACCTATTGCTTTGGAACAAATCAAGGCCTGGTGAATAAACATTACACAAAGTCAGAGCCGGTGCCGTCCTCTTCCTTGTTTCTGTACAAATAAGTGAATTTACAGCAAGTTTTTCATGCTTCAGTTTGGCACATAATAGACTTTTCTTAGATTTTTTTTTTCATGAGACCAATCAGGAACTCTTGGCATTCTCTCAAAGTAAAGGCTGAGTAGTGTGTTAAACTCACCTGTCCTTAAATTTGTATTGTGCACACCAATACATGAACAAAACAAAACCAAAAAAATCAAATTTACATAATTTTCCTATTACCCCAAGTGTATTTGATCAGTCAAGACACATTCTGAATTTCCCTCTGGGATCAATAAAGTATCTATTTATCTATCCATCCATCCATCCATCCATCCATCCATCGTCCAAATTCAGCTTGTTTAGATAAACTGTGCAAGTCAATAATCACCCAGATAGTTTTTGCAAATACATCAGCAAAACTTTAAACCTAAAGTGGTCAAATGTGGACATCAAATATGTCTTGACTGATCATCTACTTTAAGTGGACACTTAAATATATATATTAATTGTAAAACTTTTTCATTTGAATCATTTTTTTAATATGATTTCCCATGAAGTTGATGTGCCTTAGCGTTAGCAGGTTTGGCAAAAAGAGTTGAGAATTCAAAAGTTCTTGCATTGATTTAATGTTTGCCTTGTATTGTCTCTGTGGCACAGGCCTGACTTCGGCAGCAGAGAGACATCTCCAACAGAAAAGCAGATCTTGACGATTTATGACTTAGACAATAAGTTCATTGCCTATAGTGCAGCTTTTGACGACATCATAGACGTCCTGGCGGAGTGGGGTTCATTCTATGTCCTGACGAGAGACGGAAACATGTACATGCTGCAAGAGAAGGACACCCAGACTAAATTAGAGGTCAGCTCACTCCTGGTCTTACTCCACCAGTCAGTGTGTTCTAATGCTAAGTGTTGCAGTGTTTAATTAAATATTACTTGATCAGTAATCCCCAGTTCACTTAAACACTGTTTTAGAGCTTTTGAACAGCATATGTTTACTTCCACATCCACACTAGTGGTACTAAACCGAATAAGCAGATATTGTGTTCTTTTCTGTAGATGCTGTTTAAGAAGAATCTGTTTGTGATGGCGATTAATCTCGCAAAGAGCCAGCATCTGGATAATGATGGTCTGTCAGAGATTTTCAGACAATATGGAGATCACCTTTACATTAAAGGTGACCATGATGGAGCTATACAACAGTATATTCGGTAAGAAGCGATTTCTTCTGGAACTCTAGTCTGTGTTTTATTGTAACATCATAGTGTGTATCTGTATACATCTGATGGCACATATGAGCAGAATGCAGCTGTTGCATTGCAGTTTTCACAAGTTAACCTGCTTTGTCTTCAGAACCATTGGGAAACTTGAACCCTCATATGTCATCCGCAAGTTCTTGGACGCTCAGAGAATACACAATCTGACTGCATACCTGCAAGCTCTTCACAGGCAGTGCCTGGCCAATGCAGATCACACAACACTACTGCTCAACTGTTACACCAAACTGAAGGACAGTTCCAAGCTGGAGGAATTCATTAAGGTTAATTAAAGCTTAACGAATCAGTGACATAGTAACTCTTTAGAAGTTTCTTGGCTGTGATGTTTGTTTGCTTTAAACTGCTATATAAAAAAGGATTTTTCTCAGTGTTAATAAATGTACTCCAAATTGTTTAACCTCTAGAATCTAAAATAACAAAAATATAACACTTTACTGTAGGGCAATATTCATAAGGCTACATAACACCCAAATGAGCCCACAACAACTGACATAACCGTACATTAATGTTTATAAACCCGTGGTCATCTGTCATAAAGGTCTACTTCAGCCATATTTGATCAAAACTAACAAATGTGACTTTATTGGAATAAGTATTAATAAACATTTATGGAGGGTTATGTCAGTTGTCCTGACAATGTTATGTAGGTGTCATGTAGCCTTATGAACAGCACCCGAACATGAAGTGTTACTGAATATTTTTTAAGCTGAAGGAAGACTCCTCATTTTCTATATTACTCTCTGATTTTTAGAGCAGCGAGAGTGAGGTGCGTTTCGATGTGGAGATAGCCATAAAGGTTCTGCGCCAGGCTGGTTACCACAGCCATGCTGTGTTCCTGGCAGAGAAACACTTGCATCATGAGTGGTACCTGAAGATTCAGTTGGAGGATTTAAAGGCAAGGAGAGCTGTTGTCATCTTTTGAGTAATATTGTACAATGAACAGAGAATGCTTTGCTACGCTATTAGATTAATGGTGCGTGATTGAAAGGCAAAGACAAATGTGATATGTTTTTCTGCATTTGTTTTAACTGCTGTAATCAGAATTATCAGGAGGCTCTGCGCTACATCGGACGGCTGCCATTTGAGCAGGCTGAGACCAATATGAAGCGCTATGGTAAAACTCTGATGCATCACGTTCCTGAGAGCACCACAGTGCTGCTGAAGAGGCTCTGTACTGACTACCAGCCCTGCCAGGACTCCACTGACCGGGACAGTCTGGACAGGACAGCATTGAATAAGGTGGGAACTCTGGGAGTTTTATTAGGGAGGTTAGGGCTCAACTCTGGAAATGAGAGATTGAAATCTAGAGCACAGAAGTGTGCTCTTGCGGATGAGTCATCAAACACTGAATTTCAAACAGCGATTTTTTTCCTGGCCCAAGTGTTCAAAAACCACAGTCACTATTTGGATGTGTGTAATGTACCAAAGGGCATCAGCAAGATAATATGACCCTAAAAAAACACACATACACAACACAAATACAGTGTGCAAAATTTTGGGTTCCACTGATAAAGTTTTTGTTGATTTTACCAAGTAAGACTAAATACACATTTTTACAGAGAACACTCTTTTTGCACAATTGCTGTTGATTTTTTAAATGTAATGTTATGTGTTAAGAGACAATATAAATGTGGCACACAAAAAAATAATACTTTTTTTTTTTTTTTTTAATTGTGGGGTTTTTTTTGGTCCTTTTGGAGCCTGTAGTCACTTGCAGAAACATTAAAAACAGAAAAACTTAAATTGGCTTAGCTGGCCGCTTCTGAATTTACTGCTATAAAAACACTTCTTAAGCATTTAACTTGCGGTTGAAAACTTCATATACAAGTGTTCATAAACTCTAAACAAAACTAATTAGGGTATCTATATCCATTATGCTTCAGTAATTAACGGGTGAGTTCCTTATTTCCTCACTTGACCGTATTGCTGTTTCTTAGGCCAGTTCAGAAGAGTTCATCCCCATTTTTGCTAATAACCCACGAGAGTTGCGAGCATTCCTTGAGCACATGATTGAAGAAGAACAGTCACCACCCCAAGGAGTGTATGATACGCTGCTAGAGCTCCGGCTGCAGGACTGGGCCCATGAACGGGATCCTGAGGTAAACAGCACGTCTTGCTAATATGTACTACATTAGTCAAGTTTAATATATCGTTCAAAGGCTTTATATTTTTATATATATATATATATATATATATATATATATATATATATATATTATCCTAGTGCATTTTGATATGTATACATTTCTGGTTCTGTTTTCTCATCCAGAGGAAGAAGGGCCTGCAGGAGGCAGCATTGTTACTGCTAAGGAGAGAGAACACGGTGTTCGATAAAGCACTGGTGCTCTGCCAAATGCACAACTTTAAAGAGGGAGTGCTGTACCTCTATGAGAAGGGGAAGCTGTAAGTCACAATCCCTCAGACTCAGTACAAAACTCAGTAAAACTGCCTGTTGTATGTTGGGAGCACAAATGGCCTTGTTCAACACTTTTTATTTGATAGGCAAATCACACCTACTGTAGACTACTACTGTAGACAGCCATCAGTTTCATTCATTTTGTAGTGCTCATTTGGAATTTATTTAATTCATTTTTCTACCAAGAGATATTTTTTGACAGATTAATTAAATCCATTTTCCTGATTTCTAAAACGGTATCTTTCAGAATTAATTTGGAGTCAGGTGTGTAAGTTGGTGGCTTCTCAGTAGTGTCATTGGTGAGAACATGTGCACTTTTGGATTGGGCTCTGTTCACATTACTAATTATACTTGTAATGTGAATTTTGTTCTGGCATCTCAACATTTTTAAAGCTGCACTAAAAATCTGTTTTTGTTCAAATTCAAAGAATTGGGGTTGCTGAAACAGGAATTCGCTCTGAAAAACCTTAGAGATGTCGGGCAAAATTTCACAAGAATTTATTGGACATCATTACATTTTAGCATCATACACACAGACTCAAAGTAGGCCCAGCTTGATGATTATGTCACAAATACAAAATCTAAATTTATACTGAAAGCACACCCAAAGTTACAAAATGTTCTTACTCACTTTGCATGCAATTACACAACAAAAAAGGTCTCTAAAATCCTGAACCCCTGATATCTGCACATGCAGGTGTGAGTAGACATGTATTTAAATGATCATATACTAAATATTACAGATTATTATACATTTGCAAAGTTTAACATCTGTACGTTGTGTGTATATACATTATGTTACTTGCTTGGATGCCGTGATCGTGTGGGATGTGACACATTTGACCTTTTGTGCAGGTACCAGCAGATCATGCACTACCACATGCAGAATGAGGAGTATTCAAAGGTGGTGGAGGCATGTAAGACATACGGTGATAAGGAGGTTTGTCTGTGGGAGCAGGCTCTGGGATACTTTGCACGGAAAGAAGAAGACTGCAAAGCTTACATAAGTGAGGTGTTGCAGCACATTGACCAGAACAACCTCATGCCACCACTCCTAGGTATGTTGCAGATGTTTTGCATGCAGATGAATGCAGTTTCTTGTTCCTCATTGACTTGTGGTTGTGCTTTTCTCACCTTGGTTTTGTTTTTTGCAGGTCTAGATGTTGTTGTCTTTTTGTATAGCAGTGTTACCTTGAAACATAATGTGTGGCCTATTTTTCATGAATGCTTTACTGAGTCTTTTAGGCTCCATGCAGTTTAACGGGGGGTATTCAGACCTTTGCATATGACTATGTCCATGTACATTACTGTCAGCTGTGCAAAAGCATTCAAACATGGGTGTAAATACTTTTGCTTTTGTTTGTTGCAGTGGTGCAGACACTGGCTCATAACTCTACTGCAACACTCTCCGTGATCAAAGATTACCTGATTAATAAGCTGCAGAGGGAGGGCCAGCAGATCGAGGAGGATGAGCGGAAGATTCGGCAGTACCGTGAGGAGACGGCACACTTGCGCTCCGAGATCCAGGAGCTCCGCAACAGGTAACTCCCACCGAAGAGGGAGTATAGGAAAAAGCCCCCAGTGATCTGTAATGGCAGCAAATGTGCTAATTGTTTTGTCATTGTTTTTTTTTTGTTTTGTTTTTTTGTTTTGTTTTTTCCCCCCTCCCCTTCTTTTTGTTTTAAACACAGTTGTAAGCTCAAAGCAAAGATATAGAATAAATTTCAACCCTGAAATAGTCAGGGCAGATAGATGATATGGGTCGAAAACTGAAGATGAGATGAGGAAGGAAGGAGCACAGAAAGATAATAGCAGCAGCCAAAAATACACATGGCGTAAAGAAAACAAATGCACTTCTATCTGTGTGTGGACAGTGGGCAGGCAAGTAATGGCAAGGACTGCCATATTCAGTTTAGTGCTTAAAGTGTACCGAAATTGCTTCTTATCGAGCTCACTGTATAAAATACATATACGTACATATATACATATATTTTATTAATATGTATATATGTATGTATGTATGTATGTATGTATGTGAATACACACACACACACACACACACACACACAGACACACACACACACACACACACACACAGAACAGTAGGACATATGCAAAGTGTAAAAATAGAAAAATTGTAAGTATTACATTGTAAGTGTACATGTAATAATAATGTAATATTAGCACTTTATAAAATACAGCTGTAGAGATTTATTAACATGGCTGCTGGGGTCTTATATTTATAAGTTTGGATTTTATAAGCAGACTTATTTTAGAAATAATATTGAAATATTTCAGAAAATAAATAAAAATATAAGCTAATTAAAAGTAAATATAATTAAGCAACAGAGCGAAACATACATCCAAGAAGGTGCACTGCTGTGTCACTTTGGCTATGTTTACATACAATGATTTTTTACCAATCTGATTAAATGAATTCTGTTTATGGACTAAGGCTGGATCAGTTTACACACTACTACTATAGTAAATCTTCTGCTCAAATATGCACATCCGTACCACTTAACGTAGTAAATGTGAACATGATGATTGTAAATTTCCCCACTGTGGGATCAATAAAGGATTATCTTATTAAACTAACATGGTCATAGTAAAAGAGCAGAGCTTTCGGTTGGCCCACTTGTGCTTTTGGTTTAACAAAACTGTAGCAGACTCAGAAAACTGTACTTCACACGTGCTTGTTAAAGAAGGGCCGAGAGAAATACGTCATGTCCTGCAGCTTTTCTCGTACTTGTCTGAACAGCTCGTTATAGCAGGCTGCTGTGCTGCTATTTTTATGTGTTTTCAAGTTTAAAGGATAAACTTTGTCCCCTCTGCTGTCTGTGGTGAATGTGATTAAAACTGCCGTTGTGATGTAAGTGCACAAAACATACTTGAACTTTTTGACTGGAAATATAATCAGAAACAGGAGTTTACACGACTAATATTTTATTAAACATATTTTAAAAAATTAACCTCAATTGGAATGTAATTTTGTAATCGGAGTGGCCTTCATCGGACTAGTCTGTTCTGACGGAGTTGTATACAAGGATGTATTCTATTCCGATAGCCATTAGCTAAAGGCTGTATGTAAATGTGAATAATGTGTTTATATTAGATGCTAAATAGTCTGTGAACCTTCCATGTGAAATAATTAATGATACTCTTCACTTCTTTAAGATGTAACACCATTGTTGGCCTGTATTCTCTGTATTCCTGTAGGTGCGTGTGCTATAGTGTGCCCACATTTCTAGATTATTTTGCGTGTTGATTCTGGTATGGGGCGTTTCATGCGTGCCTTCTGCTCTGAAGTGTCCTTCTCACCGTTGTGAGCTTCAGCATCATATACACAGTTTTTTGATTTGGGTTTCCTGTGAATGTAGCATCATTCTCTAGAGACTTTAGATTGGGACTCTACACTGAAATGTTCACACCTCTATCACACCAGAGGATGTTCACAAGCAACTATTTGCTTGCAGCCTGCTACAAGCCCTAGTTTGCACTGGTCACAATGTTACTACTTTATGAACGCCATTGTTCATAGTTGGAATTAAAATGCCATAATGGACTAAAAGAAACCGATTTAGAACATGCATAACCTTCTTCCTCCCCCATCTCTGTTCTTGACTTTTTGACATCATCCGTCTATAATGCGACAAAAAGTCTACTTCATGTAGGAGTGGGTGACCTTTGTGTGCCTTTTAATGAGGATTTTTTTAACTCTGTTACCAAAACGATCAAATGTTTCCCCTCATCTCTACTGTTTTTCTTACAGTGCAAAGATTTTCCAGAAGACAAAGTGCAGCATGTGCAATAGCCCACTGGAATTGCCCTCGGTGCATTTCCTGTGTGGCCACTCTTTCCATCAGCACTGTTTCGAGAGCTATGCTGAGAGCGAGGCAGAGTGCCCCACGTGCACACCCGAGAATAGGAAGGTGATGGACATGCTGCGAGCCCAAGACCAGAAACGAGACCTGCATGATCATTTCAACAGACAGGTACAGCAGACAGACATTTCCCTGTTGCACACAACCACTTCCCACACAGGTTACATGCCCTTACTGTTAATGACTTTCAAAATGAATCCTTAGTTGCTGAAGGTCTAGCTGCTTTAATAAAGTAAATAAAATAAAATAAAATGTTTTAATAAAATATTGAATTGGTAGAAATACATGTAGCCTAGGAAAATTTGTTAAACTGTTAAGCAGTGTACTTGTCCTGATCCTGTGTGTTTACTCCTTATGTACTAAAGTCCCTGCAAACCTATCTATTGTATCTGTTAGCATTGGAACAAAAATGTGTTAGGCTAAAATATGCTAAGCTCTGAAAAATGACCTTTGGACAACAGCAAGAGTGTCTACATGCTAAACTAAAACAACAAAATTAAATTAAAAAGCAATTTAAAAGTGAATTAAAATTGAATTAAGCAAAAACTAGGTCTAGATGTGCGTCTTCCCAATTATTCAACTGCTAGCCTTTCAAATGTGCGTGTAACTAAATGTGTGCCAGTTAATACTCAGTTCTGTGACTTTTAAATGAAGTAATGCTAGCAGGTTAATGCATATACCTGTATTAATTTACACATTAATATGTAATTCTGTCTTTTACAGCTGAGGAGTTCTAATGACGGTTTCTCTGTGGTGGCGGATTACTTCGGCCGAGGCGTGTTCAATAAACTGACTCTGATAACAGATCCTCCAGGTGGCAAGGCTGGTCCTGGGAGTTTGGAGGCTGATCTACAGAGGGACCTGCTCATACACACCAAGAGAAATGTCTGAAAATCAGGCAATCACTCAAATCAAGCTTCTTAAAGTCAGAGCTAAAATCTGAGCTACAGTCAGCTTTTGTCATTCATGTCCTTTTGATTTTATTGCAAGAAGAAGCTGATGATGCGCCCTGTTCTGAGATGCTTGTTCAGTTTCAGTCCTGTTCTTAACAACTCAGTGGGCTAATTCTTCAGACATGTGGCTAAACCATAGCGTCATCATCGTCCTAAACATGAGCTCATCTGATGCAGAAACATCTCCGACTACATCTGAGAAATGTGAAGATGAAAGTAAAAGGTTTGCAGCCCCCAGCTGGGGCTGTGTGTAAACGAGGTGTGAATATAACAAATATATAAATGTGACTTCCTGTATGCTATTCTTTTGGCAATCTGCAATGGCTAATATACTGGCATTTCATTGCCTGTGATTCTGTGGACTCTTAATTAAGCTATGAATGAGCGTTCAATAGCCGCTGCCTACAGTCCAGCTAATGAATATAAAGAGATGTAACTTTTTCGTATGAACAGTGTTAACAAAGTTAGTAAATATGTTAAACGTTGTGCATGTTAAACCCACTATTGGACTTACATTTGTCTTTATCATACTAACAACATAATAAAGGAGTGCAACACAACTTACAATAAAGTGATAATTGTCAGTTAACCCATACTTGTCCAACAAGGTTGTATTTTAAAGGGGAGTGTTTATAAGTCATGTTGCAAAAATAATTCATGTTGCATTCTGAAATATTCAGCCCCCAAAAGACAGTAAGGATTTATATCTTGTCTTCTGAGCTAGATTGAGTTTTAAACTGTTAATTAACAAAGGAAATAAATTATGTAGTATTTTAGAGTAGCAGGAGATTTTGGTGATACCGCCTTGTCACGGTTAATCAACCCCTATGTAACTCTTTCTCTAGTTCGTGTTACCTAAAGTTGGATTACACATAAATAACCCACTGGCAACCCTGATAATGACCCTTGTTATAAAAACACCACCTACAGTTGTGTTCAAGGTCTGTTGCAGCCGTGGTGCAGACTAAAGATCTGGCACAAAAGCAGAGAGAGGAAATCTTTTCATTGCACCAAAAGGTCAGTGGGTATAAACAAATACTTTTTGCAAGACCTTAAATATTCCTAGAGACACCATTGGGAGCATTATTTGGACGTTATAGCCGCAAACTTGCCCGACTGTAGAGATAGCCAAACTTTGGTCCAGATTGCTAAAGTCATCTCATCAACACAACAAACACCCCTGTGTTACTGCAAAAGACTTGGAGGATGACCTGATGATGGCTGGAATAAATTCGTCAGTGGCATCAATGAGATCACTTAACAAACAAGGACATCATAGCTGGACTCCACAACGTGCACCGCTCCTGCCCAAAAAGCACAGGAAGCACAGAGTCAAATGGAATATGCCAGAATGAAGTTCTAGGACACAGTTCTGTGGAGTGAAGAAACAACACTGGCACTCTTTGGCCATATGCATTAGTGATTTTGGTCGAGAGGCCCTAGTTATCTCATTAGGACAATGAAGATAAAAGCCCTGTTGCTAGGGCAAAATTTGATGATTTGATGAAGGCTGAGACAAATTCAGTGTCAAAATCCATGGCATCTGAGAGATCACTTAACAATCAAGGACTTCATAGCTGGATTCCATACTGTGCACTGCTTCCTGACCAAGAAGCACAGGAAGAGTCAAATGTAATATGCAGAAGGAAGTTCTAGGACACAGTTCTCTATAGTGAAGGATAGGTTTTTGAAGATATCCCCGCAGTCAAGTATGGAGGTGGATCAGTGATGATGTAGAGACGTTTTTCTGCTACGGGAACTGGCAGTCTGGGTCATGTAACTGGAATCATGGATTCACAGAAATGTCAAGACATTTTGAGGAACAATGTTATTGCGTTTTTCTCTGATGAACTTCCCAGAAACTCTTCCAAGTCAGCCAAAGCTTGGTTAAGGAATCAGTCCTGGACTATCCTAGAGTGACCTTTCAGTCTCCAGATATAAATCCCATAGAAGCTCTTTGGTGGGACACAAAAGACAGTTGCAGCACAGAAGCCATTAAACCTCAATGAACTGTAAGCTTTTGTGTGAGAATGGCCAAATACACCACAAATATAGGTGGTGTGAGAGGTGTCAGAAGCTTGTCAGCACTTCCTGAAAATGCTCATTTGTGGTTGTCACAGCAAACAGATGTTCCACCAAGTAGTGAGGCGAGGGGTTAAATAATGCACATGCACATTTACATGTACAAGCAGAACTTTTTCATTTAAAGTTGAATTTATGTTGACTGATGGTGTTTATAGCAATATGTAATAATTCTCTACTTACTGAGACCTGTTGTATCTCTTCATTTCGTTCTACACACATCACCATAATACCCTTTGAACACCCCCCCCGCCTCCCCCAACACTTGAATACACTCATCATCAAAAGAACAGTTGCGCGACCAACACCCACCCACAGTAATGATACTTGGTGGGGAGGTTTTACAGCATGAGACATGCAAACGTTTCCAGCTTCATGCTTAGACACACATGTGATGTCAGCAAAGATGGGCCTTGTCGCTGTGCCTGTCTGATCCAACAGCCACATTTGCAGACATTCGGCAAGCAGCGATGCCCTCTGTGAGTCATCCTGTTTTTGATATTAGGAGATTATGATAAAATATCTTAGTTCGGTGCCGCACTACATGCACACACACTGTTACGACCGCAGCCCCTAACTGGTGTCGCGCCAGAATGTCATAAGGTGACTCATTAAGGCAACAGGTCATCTTCAGTGCTTTTGCATCTTCCCACTTTTGTCTTGCCAGAGACTATCAATAAGTCTATGTGTGGAGGCAATAGCATTGTAATAGCAATGTAATCCCACACATCCTTCAGGGTGGAACTATTCTTTGATGAGCATATTTCTGACTGCAGCTGTATCCGTCCTGAAAAATTGCTTTTTTTATGGGGATATTTCCTTACAGTGTCCATCTATGTGCTCCTCTGCCATTAATGCATTTAAAAATATATATTTTGTGTCCAAAACCTCATTTTAAAAACATTATAAAATCTCAGATCTCAGGCTGTAAGCAGTATGTGCATAACCTTTGCTAGCAGAGATGTCTGGTTCCCATCACCACCACTGTGGACGATTCTGACTCTTGAAGTTTCTCAGGATTGGAGCATTTTCACACCAAACCAGTCTGTGGGACTGTTTGCATTCGAACCATTTAACTATAGAGAAAAATTGAAAAGTGAGGGAACTTCCCCTTTAAAACACTTCAGTAGTACCTCATGATGGTTGTATGCTTTGGAAAAACATCAATGGGTTAATTTAGCTACACTGTGTTGCCAAAATTATTTACTCGTCTGCCTACACACATATGAACTTGGGTGACATCCCATTCACAATCTATTTGGTCAAATGTGATGTCAGCCCACCCTTTGCTGCTATAACAGCTTCAACTGTTCTGTGAAGGCTTTCAGCAAGGTTTAGAAATGTGTTTATGGGAATTTTTGACCATCAGACACTGATGTTAAACGAGAAGGCCTGGCTCGCAGTTTCTGCTCTAAATCATCTAAAATGTGTTCTATCAGGTTGAGGTGCAAGCCAATCAAGTTCTTCCACACCAAACATGCTCATCCATGTCTTTATGGACCTTGCTTTGTGCACTGGTGCACAGTCATGTCGGAACAGAAAGGGCCGTGCCCAAAAAATTCCAACAAAGTAGGGAACATGAAATTGTCCAGAATCTCTTGGTATGTTGAGACATTAGGAGCTCCTTTCACTGGAACCATACACACCATAATCCCCCTTCACCAAAGTTTACACTCAACACAATGCAGTCAGGCAAGTACCATTCCCCTGGAAACCACCAAACCCAGACTCATCCATAGGATTGCCGGACTCCAGAGAACACGTCTCCACAGCTCTAGAGTCCAGTGGCAGTGCTTTACACCACTGGTTTCGGCACTTTGCCTTGCGCTTGGTGAAGTAAGGCTTGGATGCAGCTGCTTGGCCATGAAACCCCATTCCATTAAGCTATTGAGCTAATCTGAAGACCACATGAAGTTTGGAGGTCTGTAGCGAATGACTCTGTGTAAAGTTGGTGACCTCTGCATACTTTTGCCTCAGCATCTGCCGACCCTGCTCATTTTGTGTGGCCTACCACTTTGTGGTTGAGTTGCTGTCATTTCCAATCACCTCTACTGTGGAATATTTAATAGTGAGGAAATTTCATGACTGGACTTGCTGCACAGGTGCCATCCTATCACGGTACCAAGCAAGAATTCACTGAGCTCCTGAGGGCAACCCATTCTTTCACTAGTCTTTTGAAGCAGTCTGCGTGTCTAGGTGCTTGGTTGTATAAACATGTGGCCATAGAGGTGATGAGAACACCAGAATTCCATGATTTGGAATGGTGAGTGAATACTTTTGGCAATACAGTGTATGTAGTTACAGGCCCAGGCCACTCCGCCTCCCTGTTCCCTTTCTAGTAGACTACGTCAGTGATATAGGCCTACTTAAAGCCAGTTTGGGATTTAGCCCTAGTCTCTTCTGAGGTATCGCGAGATTGGTATCCCTGGGTTACAGCACACAGCCTGCTTACATGGAGAGGTTTGAGCGACACAAGGTACGTTCTCAGCTACCGTTAACGCAAATTTACACCAAATTTATCATGCTAAAATCGTTTATTTAAGCCCTGTGCTCCACTGTGTTTACATAAGTTATCATTCAAAATAAATAACTTTAGCGAACTAGCCCAGTTTGCTTTGTTTCGTGATGGCTAGGCTAGTTAGCTAGCTTGCTAGCTGCGCCGAGTACTTAGTGATTGTTATGAACGCTAGCTGATAGTAGGCAGATCACCAGAGGGATCTATTAGATGAATATGACGCGTATTTTAGATACTTAATCCGTTAATCTTCTATTCAGCAGTATACGTATCAATATATGCATGTAATACGTATCCAGTGCACCCCTGCTCCAACTGAGCATTATGGAAATAACTTTCTGTAGTTGGTGTAATAACATCATAAGAACAATGTTTTTACCACTTCCTGTGACTAATAGCAGGTGCTTTAGGCCTGACGAAGTAACAGCTAGCACGTAACAAGCTGGTCTCTTTACATTTATCTGATATAAAGTGTGTCTGTGTGTGCGTGTTTCTTTCTGTGTTGAGCTTGCTAAGTTTGATTCTCCCTTGTTTTTAGACCCAACTCTTAACCAACCAGCCATTCGACGAGACACTGGACATCAACGATTCAGAAGAGGTTGCCAGTTTGTACACACCGACACCACGGCAAGCAGGTGATGTCCTAACTGCTTTTACTGTTTTACAACATGATGATGCCATGTGACAGGCCAGGGCTAAATGTACAGGCTTGTGATTTCAGTGTTCAGGAACAGGAGCAGACAGCAACAGCATAACATGGCCAACAACAGCAGCGATGAATATGAAGAAGATACCAAGGTAAATGTTCTATTTGGAATCTGAACTCTGATTTTAAAGGGTTTAGAAATAACAACAACAACAAAACGTTAATCAAATGATTATAGATAATGTAGAAAGGTTTCATATGTATATATCATATTTTCTGTTCTCGAGAAGCCTATAAACTCAGAATGGTGGTGGTGACAGGAACCAGATGTCTGAAAAGTTTGTTTCCTCATTTATTGCATTGTTTTATGATAGTTTTGAGAGAATGTATTTTTTTAAATCGTCTTGCAGCAAAGAAGTGCACATAGTGAGGCAAAATAGTATGTAAAAAATAAAAATAAAACTTTCTGGCCGTACCACTACTTCATTATTATCTGCATTCCTGTCACCTTTATTGTAAAGAAAGGTCAGTACGTATCTCTACAGTGCACAGTTTTACATCATAACACTCAAAATTACATTATTTACAATGAACTTCTAGTAAAATTTTGCACACATGGTGTCAGTTGTGATGCAATAGTTATGTTATGCATTGATGAGGTTATTTGCATTCAAATCTAACAGCAGAAAAAGAAAGAGCCATCAGCCAGTCCGCGAGGAGCTAGTGAAAACAATGAGGAGGAGGAGGAAGAAGACGACGATGATGATGACTCTGATGAAACAGAATCAGATGAAGAGGAAGGGGAGCCAGGTTCAGCTCCTGAAGGGTAGGAACAACGTTCTAGGTCATGAAGAAATCTAGAAGCTTTGTATGTTGAACTGAGTAGGGTGAATTACTGTGGGGGAAGACTTCGTCAGCTTCGTTTGCAAGCTTTTCAGACCAATCCAGCAAACCAAGGAATTTACATGCACAGAACTTTGCTTATGGGGTTCAAGATTCAGAAATTTATTTACCCATCTGTGAAGAGAAACAAACACTCTATACACACATACACTGGGGGACAATGAGCACACTTGCACGGAGCAGTGAGCAGCCCTATCCATGGTGCCCGGTGACGATTCTTGGAGAGTGGGTTGTTGGGTGGCTTGCTCAAGGGCACTTTAGTTGTTACTGTCAGTTTGGGGAATCGAACTGGCAACCCTTTGGTTTCTAGGCTAATTCCTAGGCTGGTTTCTTAACCTCCAGCCTACTGCTGCCCCTACTGCCAGGTCTACGTGACTAAGAAAAACAATAATGCAACTATGAAATGAACGCAGGAGCAGAACATATAGAGAATACAGTTTACAATATTAGTACAAATAATAATACTGTGCAATAGTAGGTAGTGGAGACTATAGTGCATGTCTACTGTTTGTTATAACAGCAAACATCTTTTGTACATACAGGATTTCTAATAACACCAAAATAAATGTTAAAAAGGTGAGGGTCTCAGGAGGAGCCTGCTGAGACATCTGCCATGGTGGGCAAAATATTGCTAACTGGTTAACTGGCCGGGGACCTGTTCTTAGCCTAGAAATACCATGCAGTATAAATGTATAGCTATGCTATGTACCATAAATTTAACTTCAACAAATGTGGAAGCTACTCAATACTATTAAAGGACAGGCTAAGATATCAGAGGTCCTTTCTCTGTGGTTTGCCCTTCTGAGCTGGGGACACCTTGTCAAGACAAACTTGTCAGTTTCACACATTCCAAAAGAATGAACTGCTGCATGCTTAAAAAAGGGGAAATGAAAGCACAGCTATACAGCAATTCATATTTATAGACCTGGATGTTTAACAGTATTACTGTAAATCACAGGCTCTGAGGGAGTATCTACAATAAATCGAATGTTCAGAACTTTTTTTTTGTTCAGGATGTTTGTTCAGGAATTAGTATTGCGGATAATCTAAAACCAATTTGGTTGCCGATAAATGTATAGAACGATTCTAATGTTAGTGTCTGTGCAACTAGGTAATATAATTAGGAAGACACTAGGAAGTCATTTTAAATGAATTAATAAAAAATAAATAAAAACTAAAAAATAAATTATACTAATTAATAAATTAAACTAAAATAAATAAATTATATAAAAAAGTTATTAAAAAGTTTTATGTTCACAGTTATGTTTAAGTAAATAGTTACAGTATATTATTTACTTAATAAGCATTTAATAACTTCTTGTTCATATATTGTTCATAACATTGAACAAAAGATTTAAAGCTACCTTTTGGTGAATAGTTTGCGCTAATGTGTATAATATGACAATATTTGGACTTTGTCGATCGTGCTTGTTCTAACAAGTATCTAACGAATATGTCTGTGTTCATTTACAGAGCGTACGACCCAGCAGATTACGACCATCTTCGCGTTACAGCAGAAATAAAAGAACTTTTCCAGTACATCACACGGTGAGCAGCTTTAACTTCTACAAACTGCCCACACAAACCACAGACGCTTCTCACATCTGATTTATATCTGCAGTGGAAACACATGTGCAACCATTTTCCCCAGTCTTCTCACGGGCCTCCACAAGTGCTGATCAGGATGTGAATGGCATTTTCTTTCAGATACACACCACAGACTATAGAACTGGACCATAAGCTGAAACCTTTTATTCCTGACTTCATCCCAGCTGTAGGGGACATCGATGCTTTCCTCAAAGTGAGTTAAGCCAAATTAACTATGCCATGTTTTTGCAAACGTATGCTATTTATATTGTGTGACTGAACATGGTGAGAAATCAGTAGTGATGACAGCATTCTTCATTATACATGTTTATGCCATCATGAGTTTGCAAGCAGCGAAGGTTGTAGAGTTAGTGATACACCAATGCAATACACTGGACTGATATCACAGATACTGATGCTTTTTTTTAACATGACATGCTCCATCTGTTTCTCTACAAATATCTGCAGTGTGTCAGCCTGTATATAAATTTTGAAATTTAAATGTCAGTCAGTACACATTACCAGTCAATATTTTGAGTCCAGGTATTATAATCAGCAGAAAATAAGTTGTGTATATGTAGGTGTATAATCAGTGCATTCCTATGTACAGTCTGTGCAATTTATAATGAAAAGAGAATGTGGTGATGTGCAAACCAACACCCCTTCCACCACCTTGTTACTTCTGACTTAGCCTTTCTGGGATTTTTTATTACTGCAACACTTTTTTTTTTCTTTTTTTTTTTTTTTTTACATTTTAAGGCTTTAGAAATACCCTTGTTTAGAAGTTATTGTTGAAACATGAAACAAACACTCCTGAAAGGAAGACTCTTCCAATACAAATAGTTGCCTCATATTAGTAATGTAGCAAAGCTACTTTGACTGTCTAATTTTGAACCTGTCTTAGCTATGCCTTGAAATGTTGTTCAGCTTAGATCTGCTTATTATATCCAGTGCATGTGGTGAGCTGTTCTAAATTTGTTGGTGATGACCAGGTTCCACGGCCTGATGGGAAAGCAGACGGTCTGGGCCTTCTGGTGCTTGATGAACCCTGTGCTAAGCAGTCTGATCCTACAGTGCTTTCTCTGTGGCTCTCGGAGAACAGCAAACAGCACAATGTTGCTGTAAGTGTTCATGCATGCATTATTATATTTTTGGATGCCGAATGCAGTCATGGTTATGGGGCCATGATTATGTAGTGGTCATATGCATAGTCTATGTAAACATTGTATTTTACTGCTCATAGAAGTTATGGGTCTTTCCATGTTTTGAAATTACAATTCATATATTGACCCAAATTAATTATATTTCAAAACCTGTTTTAATTAGATGCTGATCCATTTAGATTTTAACTAGCTTTTAGGTGCTTCGGATTTTTACCGTAATTCTGGTTATATTTGCCTAAAAAAACGGATTTTATTCATATGTAGCTTCATTTTTGGTTGCTTAAAGTTATATCTTTTTTGCCTCAATTTGTACATTAAATTTGAAATTGAAATATTTTAGGTAATTCATTGATTAATTTATTTGCCTATTTGCTTATTTAGAGATACTGACTTTATTTTCTAAGAGTTGTATACAGGAAGCAAATGCTGTTGAAGCTATTGCATAGACCCAAAAGCCAGTGAGCCCCCACAGTTCATTTCAGGCATGCTGTAAAATGACTGAATCCAGTTTTTTGCCAGATGCCAGTAGATCTGCTGTCTCAGCTTATTCTTGGTCTGTTGTCTCTGGTGTATGCTAATAAATCTACTGAATATGTCCATCTGTTTTGTTAAGCTGTGTTGCAAAGCATCCATTAGGTGTGGGCTACTGCAGTAAGTACTCTCAGACTCTCTGTCTCTGTACTTTGTAGGAGGTGAAAGTGAAGAGTATTGAGAACCCACAGAGGAACCCCAAAGCCATAGACAACTGGATTGAGAGCATAAGTGAACTACATCGCTCCAAACCTCCAGCTACTGTACACTACACCAGGCAAGCACAAACTCTTCCACACTGTGCATTACAATCTGGCAGACATCATAAGCTACAGTAAACACTCAAATGCACCTATATTCATCTCACCAGGTACACAAACACAGGCTGTAAACTATACCATACAAGCGATCACTTTTCTAACAAAGAGGCACTTTTCTAACTGCAGCGAAGTAGAGAAATATGTACTTTAATAGAGTTTGTGTTTGTCTTCCGCAGACCCATGCCAGACATCGATACTCTGATGCAGGAGTGGCCACCTGAGTTTGAGGAGCTTTTAGGCAAAGTTAGTTTTGAAATATTTACTTGGGAAGTACTAGAAAATTTGAATTGGTTCTGAATACTAGATAATGTCATTTAATACAAGGTTCTGAATATTTTCTATGATGGTTATATTGTTACTGTCATGGACTGTTACTTGTTCTTCATCTTTATTGGACTGAAAGGATAAGTTTACTGGGGGAAAACTGAAAACAATTAAAAATAATGTTTTAGTATCCTGTTGGGCTTCCTTTAGCCTGGGTACAAGATGAGATATGGTTGGACATGGAGACATACAGGTTTGCCATGGCATCCTGTGGCACAGTTGCCCACATATGGTGCAGCTGGGCCTGTAGATCCTGCACTACAGATTGCTGAAGCTGGGGTTCCAGCTGGTCTGATAAATGCTCGATTGGCAATAAATCTGGCGACCGGGCAGGACAGTGTTGTAATCTTGGGGAGACATTCCTGGGGAAAAAAAGTTGGAACCCAAACAGAGTATGGATTTGTCTCTAAAGACAATGTGGTTCCAGTCTGTAGCATTCCAGGTTTCTTGTTTATGACACTACTGCAAACAAAGGCAACGGTGGCTGGCTGTCACCGGCAGGACACATAATGGGCACTACAACACCACATTTCCTTCTGGTTAGGGCAAAGACGGCTGTGTAATTAAGAAGCCACCTATGTAGAAAACTGTGGGAGCTGCTTGTGCTTGTCGGCATTATCCATCATGGTCCTGAGCACTAAAGAACAAGGTGAAAGGGAGCTAACAAAGTATGCAGAGAAACAGATGGACTACAGTCTGTAACTGTAGAACTACAAAGTGGACCGACAGCTCTGGAAAGAGACCACTCCAGTTTCTTCTTAAATCAGCATTTCCACATGTACAGCAGGCTCTCAGTGAGGAACAGAAGGCTGGGTTCTAACTGTACTAGCAGGTACAGTGAGTGTCTGGTTCATAAAAACAAGGTTAAGCAGGAAACACACAGGACAACACAGCTACAGACTGGCAGAGGGCCAAACCCACTCTCTACTGACTGTGATGAGTGCCACCTCATTCGAATGTTACTTAACCACCGTAAGATGACCTCGAGTGACCTACAGAGAGACTGGTGAGCGGTGGCTGGGGTGAAACGCACAGCGAGCATGGTTCTAAAAACAGGCTTCTGGAGGTCATTAGTGACTTTCTAAATAAACAGATCTAATACAATATCTGATCTGGAATTTGGGAAACATGTTTCCAGTAGTGTAGAGAATAAAACAGAACTTCTCATTTTTTGGTCAAACACAAACCCAAAAACTGTACAACTAAAGACACTGATCATTTTGAGTCTCTTACATTTTTCCAGAGCTGTATATTTTCAGTGGAGCTGATATAATGGAGAATGAGTATAGAAACAAAAAGGTGGTTTTAATGTTATGACTGATTGTTGTATTTTCCTGAAACATGAGTGCATTTAGAGTTTTGCAGGAGACAGACATTTCAGTCTGGGTATGTAATTTTTGTTTTTGTCAGTGAGTGTATTTCAGTAATAACTTTATGACAAGCCTACTACATGTTTATGGATTGTGTTGCCTGTTTTCAGTACGGTCACTGTACAGTTTATTTTAGATCTGTCTCTGGCTTTCTACACAGATTGTTTCTTGTTTTTTTCCCAGGTGAACCTCCCTACAGCAGATATCAACTGTGATTTGGCAGAATATATTGACATCATTTGTGGTGAGCTGAACTAATGTCTTTTAAAATGTGTGTGTTTCTAATCCAAGGTTGTTTCACAACTAAATGAGATCTATTTCTACAGGTATCCTGGACATTCCTGTATATAAAAACCGAATCCAGTCTCTCCATGTCCTATTCACACTCTATTCTGAATTTAAAAACTCGCAGGTTAGTATTAAAAAAAACTTTGCCTCTCTTCTCTGTTTTTTTTCTATGATGCATAACATCCTCTTTATATTTAACTGAAGATGAATGACTTTTTTATTTTAAAGTATAGGCCTTTAAATTTATTCGTATTTTCAGAAGAGGTTAAGCAAGTTAGGATTTTTTTTTTTGCATGGCTGCAAGATTCATCAACATGCTGCCATGCCTAGGTAGCATAAAAGGCTGTTAGTCCACAAGGGACTGATCTTTATTACAGGCTTATCCCATACATCTAGGGCAGGCCTGTTAATGTGGCATGGGGTTTGCTTTGAGTAAAGGATTTTAGACATTTATTAAATTTGAACAAACTGATTTATTTTTCCATCCAGCTGGTGGCAGTTGTGTGCCATAACTATTGCTAATGGCTAAGAGGATCCTCTAATAAAGAAAACTTGCTTCAGTTAATTTGAGATCAAGTGGATTTAAAAATAGATACCAACCACCAAATTGAACAGGAAAAACGCCTACGGAACTACTAAGAACAGTAGTGGAATTCTTAGTACTGGAGTAGTATAAAAACGGAAGTTTGTTGCCGCTAAACTTTTCTATTTTATGACTCCTGGTTTAAGATCATTAAACATAGTGTTACCTGTATGGTATATGCTCTGGTACACTACCAGTCCAAAGTTTAGACACAGCTACACACATTTCCCCTAATGCTTTACTGTAGAATATAAATTGGAGGTTAAGAAGAGAGATTTTAAATTTTTTCTAAGCAATTTTGGGCCAGTTCTATTGGTCTGCCTTCATGAGTTTACAAAATCGAAAGAGTAAAAAGTCTTTTTTTTTTTTTTATTTGTTGGACCACTTATTACCTTTCTAGGATGGGGGGGAAAAGGCACATGCTTGGTTTTAGCTGAGCTTATTTAGTGACTGTGCAAGTCCAGGCAGCACAATATACAGTGAACATATTCAGAGCAAGAGGTAGACTAAAGTGCAAATTATACAAAATACAAATTATAGGAAATTGCCAAAAATATAAATAAGTATTTATTGTTAGGTAAAACATAAAATACAATAAGAAACTATACAACTGCACATGTCTAATTGCACAGACAATATAAATATTGTTAGATAAGTTATTGAAAGATATTCCACAGCTATTGTTCTCTTATACCAGCTACATAAATACTGATAATCTAATCTTGGCAGTTACTTAAATACTGATGGTGTAGGCAGTCAAAGTGCATGAATTATAGTGGTGTTGGCAGTCACTGCCAGATATATACAGGTGATGAGGTGCAGCAGTCACATATTAAATATTAAAGCAGGCGTGTTGGTCAGAGAGGTATCAGTGAAACTGATCTTTAGTCTTACCCACACAGTTCTCACATAGGTCTGAATAATATGTATGCTTAAGTGTTCCCTGAGACATTAAACACTGTGTATGTGTATGCTTAAAATTACAATTGTATGTATGACGTCTGGTCATTTTAATGCACAATTAAGGTTTATTTATTAATTAATATTAATGTAATATTATAGCAGATTTTATATACTTTTATGTTAATTCAGCAAATAAATTATACCCTGAACATTTGAGCAACTTTCAGCAAACTCTGACATTTTGAACAGCTGTTTTGAAGGAAATGCATGTTTCCATTATGGTTGAGACACTGTTAGTGAGTATTTTCCCCTCTTCCTGTCTTTAGCACTTTAAGGCGTTGGCAGAAGGCCACAAGTCCAACACTTCATCTGCTCCATGCACCACTACGGCAGAAGCAGAGACGTTAACATTAGAGTGATTCCCACAGTCACTCCCCACCCACAAGGACCTTTTAAAACCTCATCTTTCTCATGCATGAGCATCCTGTTACACTACTCCGAGTGTCATGACCTTAGCAACACATCAGCATTGCCTTAGCTGTTCTCCAGTCTGGCAGAAAATGTATGTTTGAAAGCTTAACATATTTCTTTTTTTGTAATATATCCTGTCCACCTGTATGCCATTTGTTTAGAAGAATGCTCATATTGTGTGTGTGTGTGTGTGTGTGTGTGTGTGTGTGTGTGTGTGTGAAACCTTAACCTGAAGTTGTATCCCACTTTGCTCAATATTATACTATATAATATTATCAATAAGTTGATTTACAAATAAAGGTTTATTTCCTCAGTAGCAGTGATACTGTCACTTCCTTCAGTGTTTGACTCATTGTAGACGCTGTGTGAAACCACGTGGTATAGACAGAGCAGTTAACTTTCATAATGTGTGCTTGCACAGATCTGTAGGCTGCGATCTTCCTCTCCAGCCTCTTTCTTTGCCTACTGTGAGAGTTTCTCTCTTCGGCCGCACATGCATCAGTAGGTTTTACAGACTTGGTTGTGATCAATAGGCCTGGCTGAAACAGCTGGTGCTCATTAATGATATGGTTTGGCTATATAGGAAGACTCCTGTAAACTCAGGATTACATATACGATGCCAGGAGGACACTTTGTCATTTTGTTGCTTCTTCTGTGGCAGTTTGCTGGTAAGGATGTACTTATTTGTAATGTATTTATATTTTTGTTTACCTTTTACCTTCTTGTTTAACCACCTTCCTATATATATCTTTATATTAATCAGAAACACCAATAGCAGCTGCAATTTATAGTTTTTCTAACATTGTTTTGCAGGTAGAGGGATTGGTGGTGAGCAGAACGTGAAAGAACTGCTACACAGTCAAGCGGTGCTTAACACATGCCATGGACATGAACAAAATGTGTCAATAGTGGAATGGACTAGATATAGAAATTCAACAAGAAGATTGTTATTTTCTGAAAAGACATTCAATATTATATGCTATTCACACTGCTCAAATATGCACATACAAAACAAGAGCCTTATTCTGACTAATCTGACAGCAGAAGATGAAGCTGTTTATGAGGAAAGAACTGTGTTTGTTAATGGATCAGTAAAGCACTGTAACATCTCGCTATCTGTTCTGTGTGAGTATGACGTGTCATGTATCCTTGTGTTTATGTTCCTGGCTGACTCTTCTTTACTGATCTGCTTCTTTGTTGTGATGGTAGAACATGGATATTTGATGATGATTTTGGTTGTAGCTCCTCCAACTGCCTTAAGGATAGCTGTGTCCGGGTCTCGCTGCCCCCTGACCCTGAGGTGTGAGGTGACAGGAGAGGTTCTGAACCTGCGCTGGTTGCGGGATGGCCAGCCACTGACAGCGGACAACAGAATCTCCTTCAATGAGTCAAACCGGACCATGCAAGTGTCCTGCCTGAACATCTCAGACTGGGGGAGATACACCTGTCAGGCTTCAAACGCAAATATATCATCAGAAGCCCACGTGAACATCACAGGTAAGAAATACTGGGATTTGTTAACGGCTAGATTATCTAATAAAAAAATAAAGGTTATGTAAGAGTTTTCCCATAAACCCAAATCTAGTTTTGGGTTTAAAGTAAGAACTAATGGAAACATTTGTAGCAGAAATGTAGCAAACCACCAAATGGTTATTTAATCTTTTTTGTTTGTTGTTGGAGTACTATGACATTAAAAAATGAAATAATTCCTTCATTTTGTATCTAAAAATACAGTCATTAAATAAATTTGGTTGCATAGGGACATCATGTCGGAGTAATTAAGTAATATATGAATTTTGTCGTGTTAACTTCTAATTCAAGGTGAAATCACCATTCAAGGAGAACAGAACAGTCACATTGTACAGATCCTGTACTTTGCTGGAGGAACACTTACTGCCATCCTGATTTTGTGCATCATTTTAATGTGCATCTGCAAACACGGTAATTCTTTCAAATTAAATTAGCCACATTAAATACATGCTTATTTTAACAGTTTGCAGTTTTTTATTTCAGTCCTACAGGAATACTAGTGTGATTAATGCATGTATTGCTTTTAATAGCTTTGAAAAGTGTTTTAGGAGGACTGTGTGTAGTCATGGTTAATGCAACTTTTCCCTGTCCATCACAATGCTAATGATGCATTGGCTGGAGTGCGCACTAAAATCGGTTAAATCCTTCCTAAAGTGATAAATGACAGCTTTCTTTTTACACCAAATGTAATCAGCTGGGAAAAAGGTTTAGCTTCTTTTGATTTGCGTTAGAATTATGATGTGGCTAAAACGTAATGGGTGTCTGTGTCAGCCAAAATATTACTAAATAACTTATTTAGCCTCCCCAATCCGCTTCAAACCAAAGTGCATACTGACTACGTTTGTGTTAAATGAAAGAAACACAGTTGAGTAATATATTTTTTTAAGAAATGTACAGGGCGAGGCTCACCAGCACTGCACTTTTGCAGAATGACTTGCAGCAGATGATTCAGCGTGACGTGTGGTGCATTAGTAATTTCGGTGCTGTCAGATGGTTAATGATATCATGTAGTTACAAAAAAATCACTTGTTTTAGGCAGTGATTTGAAGGTGCTGTCTGTAGTTATATAGGGTGTTCGTCGATCTTTCCCCCATTACACGTCCCTTCAGAATTCGCACCCCTCAGACTGGCAGAGTGGCAAAACTTTCTGTGGCAGGGCTGTTGTTATTAAGACAAACAGTGAAACCAGAAACGCAACAAGTGTTTACCTGCTTAAATTAAAGACCATTGGATTCAACAGTGAAATAGAAGTTCCCGTGGTTCCTGAGAGCAATAGGACAGTGGACCACTGCTAGGGCACTAACAGCAGAGCTGGTGGTTCACTTGCGTTTTGGTCAGCATTTTCTGAGGGGTGGTTAAAGAGATTATTAGTCATAATGCCACTTTGTCACAGTCCAATTTGCCAAATTTGCAATTTTTAATATTTTATTATTTTTAAATTTAACCATTTTATTTAATTATAAATAAAATAAAAAAATGCTTATATTAAATTCAGTGGCAGCAACAACATTTACAACTAAATCATTCTATATCAGATCTAGTCTCTTTTTACTCTCAGTTGTTTGTAACATTTGTATTAGTTTATGTTCTAAAATGAATGAACGTACAGCAATGGTAAACAGTCAGTAGTGTGCCGACCTTGTCAAGCCAGCGGACCGATGTGCGCTAGCTATTTGGCGTGCTCTTTAATGTTTCTCTATTCTAAGTATAACTACCAGAGCTATTGACTAACTGTGTAAACCGTCTTTGTAGAATTCCACCTTAAAAAAGGAAGACTAGGTTTTTTTTTGTTGAAACTGTCTTAACCACACAATAATCATCTCCTGTACACAATAAGTGATAATAGATAAACAGAAACTTCATTTAGCCTTGTGCGCTCCATTTCCTTATTTTTACTCTTTCACAGTCTGTACAAAGAATTCTTGATGAATCTGTTCATCCAGTCAATAGCACAACAGCTCTTTGACATTTCAGAGATTTCTGTGTTAATGCTGCACTCAGCCTTTATGACATTTAGCGGCCATAACCACAGTCACTCCCGCCAAATGTAGTTTCACATGCATACCCACTACAGAGACGTGTTTCCTGTGTTTCCATCGTGATGTTAATGGTACAGCTAATAGCTTTGTAGAGGTTTTGGTTTTAGAATAAAATCATTATTAGAACAGTTTTTCTTTTTATTGAAATTTGCTCATTAACCCATGCCCTGAACATTGCACCTCTTTGTGTTGACAGGTTGCTGTAGAACAGATCCATCCAAAAGAAAAAGAGGTAATTCTGTCTCTATATTAGCAACAATTATCTTCAAATTGGTAATAAATTGGTCTTAACTTTTAATGTCAGTTATGGTGACATTAAAGAAACTTTAATCCAAGAGATTTTGAAGCATTTCCATGGTCCATTGGTTGTGAAAGCATTACACATTGACCGCAAGGCTGCCATGTTTAAATATTGTAGGAAAATAAAGATGGAGGTGTTCTGTTCTGTGTTCTGAACACAGAAATTATGAGTGCAAATATTCATACCTTATTTACTCAGAGTAAATAGACACTGGCAGTAAGGAAATATGTTTCTGAAAGACCAAATCAGAAGCACACATGCATTTCTCCATGGTCATTCTGTTTACATGATCTTTTTTTTTTTTAGGTCGTAGAAGAACAGATGGTATCTCAATGGAAGGTATGAAGACATCTGAAGAATTTCTTATTGTGTATCCTGATTATCCTTTTTTTTTTAAGTTTTCACATTGTGTTTTTTTATTTTTATTTTTTTTTTTACAGAGCCTGTTTATGATGAGCCCATGTTTTGCCAGGTAATTGACTGTCGATGTGCTGGACTGTTAACATTAAATCTTGCTTTAATTTATCTTCCTATTTAAAGGTGTTTGACTGTCATGGGACTTAGTTTATGATTTCTGCATATTCAACAGGATGAACCTGTGACACCGGTGGTCGACCTATTGCCATATGTCTACTCCGACTTCATAAAGCCGAAAACCCAGCCTGCGAATAAAGAGCAATCATCTGAAGACTTTGGCTACTCCACCATAGAGGAAGTTAGAACTAATGCACAGGCTCTTTAAACTACAGCTACAGCTTCTAACTAGAGTTTGCCAGTTTTGTGTGTTCCGCAGTGACCTCAACATGATTCATCAGAATCTCAGTGAACTTTGCAGATTGGAAGCTCGTAGAAGGTAAACATGCAGCGCTTTTTGTCTGCAGTGTATTCTGTGAATATTATAAGTGTTAGGAGGTTAGTGTGGCCTCGCTTGTTCACCTGCTCTACGTAGTTCAGTGTTTTACCTGATCCTAAAGCCCCACTTTATGAAGGAGCAGGCACATGGACCTCCATAGTTACAGATGGGGCCTGGCCAATACCTGGTATTAGGTCGATACCATCACAAAATATAGAACTTGAAAATGAACAAATCGGAAACAGTGAACTAACGTAAGGTATTTTGTATGTCATGTCATTATGTATTTATTCCTCATGTCTACAGAGCTTTCATAGTTTCATAGTATTCACACTATATATGCCAAGGTTTATGGACACCTGCTTTTTAGCGGTTCTTCTAAAGAAGTATTTTTTAATTGAGCTTGTTCCCCACCTTTGCTACAGTAACAAGTTTTGTTCTTCTGGAAATACCTTAAACTTCATTAATGGTTTGATTGCATTCAGCTGCAGGAGCATTATTGGTTATAGATTAGTTGCTGATGTCTAATTATTAGTTTTGGATCAAAAATGCTGCTCTAACTTATCCTATTTTCACAGCTGATACTTGGCGTTGGGCTTTGTGATATTTCCACTCATGCGCAGGTGCTTTATTGGGTCTCATGTAATTGGCAATGCTTTTCTTTGTGAATTATACTGTACAAACTGTGTACAATGAAAACACTGTACGTCAGCAAGTTGAGTTAGAAGAGGTGTGTGGATGCATCTGGACACAGTGTGTACTTTTAGAGGCGTGTCCTACATGAAATTAAAATAGCCCATTTCAAAACTTAAAAGTTGCCGTGGTTAATGGTTTTTTAACATTACGCCGAAATATATGCTGGTTGATTATTATTTGCTACCGATTAAATGTTGGTGGTAGATGAATTTCTAGAATGTTGGCGGCTTTTGACATGGTTAAAACATCACTGTCATGCCATCAATCTCATTTTCCCTCTCCTCTTTTGACTAACTAATACACTCAATGTAAAAAAAAATTGCAGGAATAGCTGCACCCAAAAGGAATCAACCTTCAGGAATGAAATCTGATGTGTAGGTCTGACATTGTGAGATGATGTGAATGGTTTAACTTTTACGTGTGGCACAAGCAAGGGCAGCTTATTGCTGTACCTGACTGACCAAACATCTTCAGAGGAGTCCCGCTTATGTCTTGGTGGAGACGACCAACAAATGTGTGTGGAGGCACCGTGGTCAGCGTAAAGACGAAAGGTTTGTTGTCATGCTTCACACGTCCAGAAGGCATGGTGTCACTCCACCTCGCCCCTACGGCAACATCTGCATGAACTGTGTGAGGATATTCAAGCTGCATGGGATGGATTATCACAGGACACCATTAGGAACCTCAACAACTCCATACCGAGAAGTCTGGCATATTAAGGACACATACCCCTGTTAACAAGTGTTGAGTGACTGTCCCTCTAGGCATTAACCTTTTGATTTCTAAAATGAAAACATTTCCAAAGTGCCAAAGAGAAAGAGAGAATATGACTGCATCCGTTTTCATCATACATACAAATATAACCCCCACTTGGGTCAGGAGTAAACTGCTGTGCTCTGGAATAGTTTTGTTGTAATCTGTAATATGTGTGCCCCTTTTAATGTGCGTGAGTTATTGTCTAATAATAATCTGTGATACTTCTAGTAGAATACTACTGTAGTGTTTCTGTAGTAAATTGGTTATTGGTTCAACAAGTAATTTGTCTGTATGATCCAGGGGAGCATTAAACCAGCTGTTAAATGTGACATGGTGCTAAAGAGTAATCTTTTCTCAGTCAGTTTAGAAATATTTATTTCCTCCGCAGCCGTATACATTGTTCTTTATTGTCTGACCTAAACACTGACTGTTTGCCACTGCTGGTCTAGTCTTGGACCTCCCAAATTACATTGTACAAAATCTAACTAGTTTAAAACTAACCTTTAATTGGGCCAGATATAAAATTATTAAGTTAAAAATGCTGCTGAGATTGAAAGTTATTTACCAAACTAATTTACACTAATTTACAGGGTAACTAAACTAATTTACAGGGTAACGTGAGTAAGACCTGAAGGAAGAATAAGGTAATAGGACTCCTCTTTGGAAAATAAATGGTTAGGAGTGGTATTTTGTTGAATATGCTGCTTAATTGTCAGCAGGCAACCAGATAACAAAGAGCGAAATACAAGTGGGCCAGTTACTTTACCGTTAGTGGGCCAACAGTGGGCCGATATCCTCTTGGTATCAGGGTAGGGCTAAATCTGTAATAAAGTCTCTGTAGGGACTATTTTGCCTAAGAACGGCCTGCGTGTACCTCTCCTCAGTACCAGGAGTTTTAAAATACATTGTACCCAACTAGAAATTATTATGCAGTGAAATATTTCATTGATGTTTTCAGCTTTAAGGTTTGTTTTGGTTTCCAGATTGTGCTATCGAAAGGTAGGAGAGCGTCCTCTATTCAGTCATCTTATGTCTCAGTAACACATATAGAACATCTTCAAATGTTGTGCTGAGAATGTTCTTCTTTTGTTACCATGTAACATAATCTGTGACCCGACAACATCCTCTGCACATTGCAGTTGGAACGTTGTGTCTTGGTAAACATTTAACCTTATAGGAACATTATCTGAATTATAAACATCTTTAGAAGTTCTGGGTACATTCTCTGCTGGCTGGAATAAACTTAAACTAAACATTACCTCAAAAGTATTGTACAGCAATGTTCTCAGTAACCCTTTCATTCACCTTCTGTGAGGGAGCATTAAACTCCTCAGACGTCTGGACACCATCATTAACACTGTGAGCTATTCTGACTCGTTATGGTCCTCTCGAACTGAGCATTACACACCTCACACTTACAGATATCCGTGGATTTCCCCTTCAAACACGGTGATTCGGCGGTGATTCGGTTTCAGTGATTCGAACGTCCGAATCAGTGATTCATTGATTCACAACTCATCTGCTCCATGTTCGGCTCAGCAGACGAAGCTAATGGAGTTAAACCACAAACATACGGCGGAGAGTGGAAGCCAGTTATTTAGCTTTCAAACCGCACTGATGCTACAAAGCTTTGATTCATTCGGAGTAGTGAATCGGTTCAGTCGAGTTATTAAACAGATCGGTTAGTTCACAGGTCGAGCTTCGTCTCTCCCGTCTGTCCGCACACTGAACGTGTAAAAGACGATTTAAGGATATAAAATGACAGGGCGGGGTTTTCTCATCCTAATCCTTCAGTCTGCACTTGTTGGTAAGTCTTTGTATTTTTAAAGTTGTTTGTTTGTTTGTTTGTTTATGTGTAAAGTTTGATGTTTCTTTCATTAAATGTCAACACTGAAATATATAATCAGAGCTGGTGTTTCCGACTTTGTTTTGCAGGTAGAGGGATTGGTGGTGAGCAGAACGTAAAAAAAATGCTACACAGTCAAGTGGTGCTTAACACATGCCATGGACATGAACAAAATGTGTCAACAGTGGAATGGACTAGATATAAAAATTCATCAAAAAGATTGTTGTTTTATATAACTGAAAAGCCACTCAATGTTACATGCTGGACACGCTGCCCAAATATGCTCATACAAAACAAGAGCCTTATTCTGACTAATCTGACAGCAGAAGATGAAGCAGTTTATGAGGAAAGAACTGTGTTTGTTAACGGATCAGTAAAGCACTGTAACATCTCCTTATCTGTGCTGTGTGAGTATGACGTGTCACATGTATCCTTGTGTTTATGATCCTGGGTGACTCTACTTTACTGATCTGCTTCTTTGTTGTGATGGTAGAACATGGTTATTTGATCGTGTTTTTGGTTGTAGCTCCTCCAACTGCATTAAGGATAGCTGTGTCCGTGTCTCGCTGCCCTCTGACCCTGAAGTGTGAGGTGAGAGGAGAGGTTCTGAACCTGCGCTGGTTGCGGGATGGCCAGCCACTGACAGAGGACAACAGAATCTCCTTCAATGAGTCAAACCGGACCATGCAAGTGTCCTGCCTGAACATCTCAGACTGGGGGAGATACACCTGTCAGGCTTCAAACGCAAATATATCATCAGAAGCCCACGTGAACATCACAGGTAAGAAATACTGGGATTTGATAATGGCTGCTAAGATGGTCATATGGAGCTACCTAAAACAGGTTTACGTACTGGTCTAGTTCTGGGACTAAAATACAATTCCGATTCCAGGAAAGTTGAGACGCTGTGTAAAATTACTTGCAGGGATTTCCAGTAGAAAGTCGTGCCAGTTTTAATGAAGTGTTGCCCGAGGGCCCGAATATCATGAGCATTCAGTATTGACAGTTAGCCTTGTCCCTTGCGCACAGGGATTTCACCAGATTCTCTGAATCTATTGATGATGTCATGCACTGTAGATGGTGGGATATCCAAAGTCTTTTTGATATTACACTGAAGAACATGTTTCTGAAATGTTAGACAGTTTTCCACCTCTGCCCATCTTAGCTTCAGACTCTGTCTAGCTGCAATGCTCTTTTTATACCCCAGGCATGTGACTAAGTACCAAACTGCTCCTCCAGCTTTTTATTGGTACCACTCACTTTTCCAGCTTTTTGTTTCCCCTGTCCCAACTTTTTGGAGATGCCATCAAGTTCTAAATGAGCTAATAAGTATCATGTAAGGGTAAAATGTCTCACTTTTAACATCTGATATGTGTTTCATGTTCTATGAGATTTTAAATCATTGTAATCTGTTTTTCTTATCATGTATCTACATTTTACACAGCGTCCCAAATCTTTTAGAATTGGGGTTTTACATAAACCGACAGATTAGTAATAGAAATAGAGCAAACCACCAAATCTGCCTTCTGTTGAATATTTAAGTTGAATATTATATGTGATTTTGGCAATAAATCTGTACATGGACATCCAGACTTACATAAAATGGGTTGCACTGGGAAAATCATATTGGATTAATTATGTAATAAATGATCATGTTGTGTTAAATTCAAGGTGAAATCACCATTCAAGGTGAACAGAACAGTCATATTGTAGAGATCCTGTACTTTGCTGGAGGAACACTTACTGCCGTCCTGATTTTGTGCATCATTTTAACGTGCATCTGCAAACACGGTAATTATTTTGTTTTTAAATTCAATTAGCCACATTAAATACATGCCCAGTGCACACACAGCTTGTACAGTATAATGCTAATAGAAAACTGGACCATGTGTATAGTTTCATTGTCACTATCAGAGTCCTACAGGAATAACAGTAGTTACAGTGATAGTGAGAACATGTTGTGTAGCAAATTGTTTGTATTGCATTTTCCTAGCTTTAAAGTGTTTTGAAGGTGCTTTGTGTAGAAATAGTGCTGTTTCCTTCCTGTCCGTCACAATGCTAATGCTAATGCTAATGTGCAAGGCCCTGTTTAGTTGGCTCCTGTTTGTGTTTCCATGTTTTGTGGATTTGTTTTCCTCTGTGATTGATTTGACTGAGACAATTCTAAAAGCTCCTGTTTACCTACAAACAAATATTTGTCCTGGGGGTCCAATCACAGTTATGATTATGATGTTGTATGATTGTAATGGCTAGTATGATTTAATGTCGTATAATTGTAATGACTGGTATGGTTAAGATGTCGTATGATTGTAATGACTGGTATGATCATAAGGTCTTATTTTGTGCTTCATGTTGTTATAACTTTTCATTTTTCCCATCAAACTCAGCAGATAGAGCAGCTGTCCCTTTTAAAGTGCTCTCGCTTTCAGGCTGCATATGTGATGCGCCCCTACTTCCTAAGGTAATACAGCTTAGAAAGGAGCACAGTTACATTACATTTCTCTCTCTAGTTGAACTTACTTCACTGTCATTCACACTTATCGGCTACATTGTCTAAGTAACCTTGTACTTCTTTAGGAAGAAGCAGACACTACAAGGGTGGACCTTTTGTTGCTTGCCAACACAGACTTCATAAAGCTGAAAGCTGATGCAGATAATGGGCAGTTGGCCGAGGACTTTGTAGAAGTGTGTTACACCGCTTCAGAAGTTGTGAGTTGTGCAGCCCCTTTAAACCACATTAAGGAGCAGGTCTGAACCACATTCTAATTGTATAGGCATGGGTCAAACGTTCTGCACTAAACACAGCGATGCAGCCGATTCAAAGCTGTGCATGATTTCCATATGATATTTATATAATATAACCACTAACTGGCCACTTCACAAAGTGCACCTAATTTTTTATCTGCCCACTATAATCATATAGGTGCATTTTGCAGCTTTGCTATTACAGATTGAGGTCTGTCTGCTTCTCTATACACACCACTGTTGTGTCTGATCCACATATACCAGTGAAACCCACACATACCACCACCACATCGGTCTCAATACAATGCTGAAAATGATCCTCCACCCACATAACACTTGCTCTTCTGTGGGGGTCCTGAAGAACAGGGTGACAGGGGGCTAAAGCGGTACATGTTCCTTGACGAGGGGCCACCTCTTTGCCATAAGAGTGTTTATAGGGTAAAGGGCTCGGAAGGGGGCTCGAAAGGGGCTTGGTTCTTGCAGGACACCTTTTCAGTCAGTGCACATCTACCCTGTGCTCCAAGGCCTGTTGCTCCTGGGCCCCTGCGGCAGATAGACGTAAACACTTCTGTTATCTGTCTTGTTTGTCGTCTGCAGGGATGCCATGAAATGTGCTATTACTTGTAACAGTTACTGATGTTTTTACACAGCTCCACGTCATAGCAGTAAAGAGAACAGTCCACCAACCAAAAATATCCAGCCAGCAGCGTCGAACGGCTAAACACTGACCACTTATAAAGGACCAGAGCATAACTAACACAGACTGTACAGCAATAGATGAGCTATTGTCTCTAAACTAACATCTACTAGGTGGACCGACAAGTTCGGAATGTCTAATAAAGACCGTCATACAATGTCTAAGACAGTAATGGATCAGAGGTGGTCTTGTGGGAGTCCTAATGATTGTATGTGTGGGGTGGACTTAAAAAAATAAATGAACATTGTACCTAATAAAGTGACCAGTGAGTATATATGTGCCTATTCAAAAGAGAAAAAGTTGTTCACTTGTATCTGTCAAATATTACATGACTTAATGATTTCCTTTGTGAAAATAAGTCATATACAGAAACAAATTTAAATATTAAATGTAATTTTTCATAATTTTGTTGTTTATTTCAGTTTTATGCTTCATTGTTTCCCCCATTATGTTTAATTGTAAAATAAAAGTATATTCTCTGTAGAGGGTCTGTTGACTTATTGCCACTTAACATCATAAAATATGTAACGTTCTTGTTATGGAAGTGATGTACACATTTCTGTTGCTCCCTCATTTCCAACTGTAATATGTACTCTATATTAATCACCTGTGACTGAAACGTACCTAATAGCATGTAATACCTCCATAAGCATTAATAAGAGCTTTGGATCCAGAAACATGTACTGGACAAGATTCTGCATGTAGGCCACATCAATGTTCAGACACCCTTGCTTTAAAGAATTGGTCAGTTGGGCCAGATTTGGTGGATGCCTTCCCTGGCACACTTCTAAGGAGAATTCCTTGTAGACTGGGATTTTAGCCCTGCTGGTAGACCTGTATGACCGTACGCTTCCATACACCTGCAGATTCAGCTACTTCCTTCACACTATGGTCTTTGGCCACACCCAAATGCACTCACTCCTTTGGAGCCATTTCCAGTCAAGTATTTATAAGTATACCCCCATCATCCTCATGTAGCACCATCTGCAGGAGCCTGAAATGACTGCCACATTATAAATACAAGATATCTTCAGTATATATTATACATTATGTGCAAATATTTCGGTTACAGATTTCAGGTTTGTGGATTTTCAGATTTTTTCTTGTGGAAGTGAAGTGCACATTTCTGTTACTCACTCAGTTCCATCTAAGGGAGCTAGTAGCTTTGAACCACAGTTTCTTCATTTAGTATGTCCGGTGGTTACTTTAAGACAGTTCTTCAGAATCCCAGCAGATTTGCAGAACTATCTGCAGTTCTATGTAATGTGTTTGGTGAGGAAGTTAGTGAGTAACTCTAGTTCAGGAGGTTCATCATGGGGTCCTTCCTGCTCTAAAAGCCCCTGTTTAACTTGTGACTGCTTGTTTATGAATTTAAGAGTATGGTGTGGTAGCGTGGTGTGCTAAAGCAGGGACTGGGGAATCATTACGATGTGCAGAGAGACTTCATAGCCAGCACTGACAAATACTGCCCTGCCCCCAAATGCGACAGACTTGAATCATGTCTGCTCCCACTTCATTATGAAATATTTCTTAGCCCGTATGAGCCCACGACAACACGTCTTTAAAACGTCTTGAAAATTCCTTATACAGTTTTATCCTTCACCTGAAATCATGGAGTCCCTAAGCTGAAACTCCTGAATGCAGTCACATGGCAGCTGGTGAATTGGTGAACATGTGACCTCATTTACAAAATGGCCATGTGCTCGGCTGGCACATGATAGAAAACCAGCTGGTTTGAAAAGCTTGTTTATGTATCTGTTATAAACCTGTTATAAACCCATTTACACTTCTAATCATGATCATGAACTCTATCTATGGGTCGGCTCCACCTTGCAGTTACTCCCTCCTGGACTAATCAGACTGGATCTAATCAGACTGGATCTAATCAGACTGGATCTAATCAGACTGGATCTAATAGATGTTCTTCTCCTGTTAGTTCTGTCTTTCTCGTCTCATCCGGGTTCGACCTAAGGAGGTTGGGTTCCGCTCTTGAGCCTGGTTCCTCTTGAGGTTTCTTCCTTCTCACGGGAGTTTTTCCTCGCCACTATTGCTCAAGGGGGGCTTGGACCCAGTTTTTCCCCACCCCACCCCACCCTCAAATGTCTGTACATTAACTTTGTGGGGTTTTTTTTTTATTTCCTTTTCTTACATACAACAAACGGATTCTCCGTGAAGCTGTTTTGAGACAACGTTGGTTGTAAAAAGCGCTATACAAATAAACATTGATTGATTGATTGATGATTTGATAACCCACTCTGATCCCATTTCTAGAACTAAATGATGACATTATGAAACACTGTTGAGACATATGTTACATTGGTATTTTGACTTTTTTGGCACAATGAAAACAATGCAACGGAGCTGTTCAGTTCATTTGACGGATCCCTTACAATTTTCCTTTCAGGGGAAGTGGTCTGGACTCTTATGGGTTAACTGAGGTTGCTAACATTGCGTAACATTCATGCTAAACCAAAGCCTTATCTGAAATCATGATGCTCGTAGGAAAATGATGAAGTTCTGTACGGTTATTTCTTAAGATAACTTGGCTTGGTTTGGCTTGGCGAGCTTTAACTTTTTACCACAGGGGAAGTGTGACAAAGGAAGTTTGGGTACCTTTTTAGCTTTGCGCAAACACAAGGTTGGACGTCCGGCTGTAGCTTAATTTAAATCTGTTTTAAATAGCAATGTTATGCTCATCCAGCATAGAAGAAACCATCTCATATATCTCTAACCGTTTCCCTCCAAACTTCGTATGACCTTCTCACTTCTGCTTTGAATCATATTTAATGTTAAGGTGATCATTTCAGTAAATGATTACTGTCTATAGAGCCTGCGGTCTACATGTAGCCATAGTTCTCCATCACTAGCGTGTCTCATTGGCATTACAAGAGCTTCATTACCCAGCATGGTGCAGGCATGAGATTAGTTCTTTTAATTGTGACCAGGCAAAGATCTCAGCCTTCTGAAATTGCATGGCAGGTTTAACAAGCACTTTACCTCTCTTAAGCTTCAACAGTCAAGGACTTATCGGTAGGCCGGGATGGTAATTAACCTAATGGCAAATATACAATTAGCTCTTAATCTTATTCAGGACAAGGGTGAAAACAAGTTGTCAAGGTCGACAAACCTGATGAGATGTGTTTTATAGGCTGTAGCATCTGACAGCCAGGAGTGAGGGCTTCGAGCAAGTTTGCTCTTTTAGTCACTGAACACTTATTATAGCTTCGATTGTCTCAGACAGCAAAACACTATATAGCATTATATAGATTTTGTACTAAGGCCTCAAAAACAAAAATGCCAGGAGTTTCCAGTATTTGCATTTATTCATTTCTTTGGGAGACTTTTATTTTTAAACCTCTAAGGTTTAGCCTTAGCAGCTGTATGCATTTTCTTTTTATTGTAATCCAAGTGATCCCAAACACATGCAGTGGTGCTGATGTATAAGGTGGTCTGTCCGATCACCAGCAGCTTCTTTGTTTGTCTACTTCCTTTTCTTAGTAACTGCTTCTTGATGGCTACACATTCTTTTCAGACCCCCAGTGCCTTCTTTCTTTTTGTACTTTTTCTGTATTGTGTAATATTGGAATGTTGTTTCAGTGATTTTCTCATTGTCTGTTAAAACATTTCCGGACCTAAAGTCCATTTTTTTCTTTTTCTATTTTCTTTTTATCTTCTTCTTCTTCATGTAGGTGTGTATCTTTTCTGACATGCCTTCCCCAGTATATACTAAATCATCTGTACTAAATGACCTATATGGCACCAGTGAGCAGGTATCTGTAACTTAAACACCAGTTTATGCTCATTATGTTTACTCAGTATTGTCATTACCTGCTGATATCTGTGTCTCTTGCACGTTTTCTATCTATCTATCATAAGTGATTTTTGGAAGCATAATTAAAGTGTGATTTTATATGGTTTATATTTTCCTCAGTATTTTCTAGGGCTGTACCCGACTCAGAATTTTGTCACTCGAATCGGATTCGCCCGTCCTGGTCAACGATTCGACTATTCGTTCGTGTTTTTTTTTCTCCATGTCCATTATCTAGTATGCATTTCAGTATCAGTAAGTCAATTTGCATACGGTTCAGATTTGATGTCCTGCTCATTTAGAAAGTCAGCAGAGTCACAGCAACATACTTCTGAACTAAAAGAGGCGGGGCGTATGATGATCGATCTGAACTGGAGCCTTTAGTTACAGGATATAGTGTCGGGCAGCAGCGCGTATTTATTCTAAACATTAGCGCTTATAGCTTATAGTCTTTTTAATTTCACCTCTAACAGCTTCTTCAGTAGGAGGACCCTTCGTCTTTCATCTCTCATAAATAATAAACTGCTAAATAAAACCAAATTAGTCCATATTTAAATTATTTTTAGAGTATTATTACCCACGCTTAGCTGTAGATGATTAAATATAAATATCTGTAATTTATGTTTTAAAATAATGGAATTATAATAAAACAAACGTCTTCGCTCCGTTTTTCCTTCACCGCAAACAGCCGTTACGTCTAAAACGAAAGTCAGCTCCCTCGTTTGAAGCAGTGTTGGATGTCTGACTGAATGAAGAGCAGAATTAGGTTTAATGTGTTCAGATTCTCTTCAAAACCTCCTCCAGACCTTCTCTGAGACATCGTTCCCCCCTTGTCTCTCAGCTTCACAGCTTTAGCTTACTTCAACGGTGAACCGCCAGAGCGCGTCGTCACGTGGATTTAATTTTTTTAGCAAGCCTGCGTCACAGTCCAGCTAGAACTTACATATATATATTTATTATTCCCCTTTTAATAATGATTAAAATGTCTTTTTACATTCTCAAAGTTCTTGTGCATTTTTGTAAGCTTTAGTCTGTTTTACGAAGAAAAAAAAGGTCACTGTTGTCAGTCGACTTGAAGGTTCACAGTTGACTTAAAGGGTCTCCGACTGACTATTCAACTCATCGACTTCTAGAGGGCAGCCCTAGTATTTTCTAATGATGCAATGCAACTTAACAAGGCGTGGTTCTGAGACAAGCAATCTACTTTTTACTCTTTTAGTTTTCAGATATTGCCAATTAGTCACTACATTTTTTATTGTATGTTATGTTAAAGTGTATATGCACTACTACTACTATCTAATTGTTCACACTGTTGAGCCTTTGCACGTTTTTCTGAGCCCCACCTATGTCCAAAATGGTCCTTTTACCTCTGCTGTAGTTCAGTTTACTTGGTATTTATTTAACTCAAGTATAGAATATTCTTGAGCATGTGTTTGGGATACCTCTGGGGAAACACCCCAACACATGCCATCAAAAACTGGACCCTATGTACTAGACCAATGGAATAACGTAGACCATGGAGCCACAGAGATAATACATAGTGTTAAAGATGAGGTCAACATTTGAGTGTTTCTTAATCGTTGTCTTCTCCTCTCTTTAGATGTTCCAGTCTCTTGAGTTGCTTAATATGCCAAGCAATCTCTGTCACAATGCATTCCTACTCCAGTGTGATATGCACTATTTGCTTTTCAACCGTGTCTAATGTTTTAAGGCTACTTGAACATTGTCTATTGCACTGTGGTGAAACTTACATTAACTGCACCGTAACTTGTGGGGACGCTTGCCACTTTCTGTCAATTGTAGTTAATCCCAAAACCAAAAAAGAGTTGAAGTTTGAATTCTAACCCTGTGAATGGACAGAAAATGACTAGAGAGAGAAAAAAAGACAATCCAGCCACAAAAAGGAGATGGACAGATTATGTGGAAAAGTCTCACCAAAGCTTTAATTTACATCAGTAGAGATGGAGGCCGAGTGGAGTGCCTTCACATACGTCTAAAGCAAAGTCGTTGTTGTTGTATTTTTTAAATTGTGATTCTTCAAAGCAATCAGGAGTACATACTGCAACATGATGCAAAAGGACACATCTCGTTTTCCTTTTCCTCTCTTTTCTTTTTCTTTAAAAAAACAAAAAAACAACAAAAAAACAAAAACTAAAGTATTGATGTAAGAACAAACATCCGTGATAACTGTACAGTCCCACTCGTGTGTTAAGTGTGCTTTAAACATTTACACTTATGGAATGAAGCAACACAAACAGTATGTACAGTCAGAAAGAACGGGGAACTGGAAGCGTGTTTAGGTGCATTTAGGCTTAAAGAAAAAAAGAAGATCCGGCCTGTTTCCTATCTGACAGACTAAAGTGCCAATTAAAACTTATTTACAACATTGCACATTATTAAGTGCGATAAAGTTTTTGGGGGAACTGAAAAGGTAATATATTCATACAGCACTTTAATGCTAAGGATAATTCAATTCACAAATGGATGCAAAATGCAGGGACAAAAAAAAAAATTTTGAGCTGTTGCCCTCTGGGTTTGGTTTTCTGTTCTTGCGCCCTATGTGGCGACCCTGAGAAAAACTCTGCTTCAGTCCGTTTTCACTATACTGATTATTTTCAAGAGACTACATACTACAGGGAGCACCATACTGCTGCAGGGACCCTCGCTCCAGTGCACACAACCTAGATGGTGTTGATGTCTTCTAAACAACACAAAGCTCAGCATTAGTGCAACGTAATGAATGAAACTGGCTGATGTAAGCAACTTTAATCTGATGTTTTAATGGAAGCGGAAAAACAATCACGTATAATACTGTATCATAAGGCCTGGTGTCTTTGAACCCACAATCGGCAGTTTTGGCTGCTGCCATGTAAAGCACATGCAGCTCTAACTGTGACAATACTTAATTCATGCACACTAACCTGCAGTCAATTCATGAACAATGATAATGGTAGGAATGATATGCTACAGATATCAGCACACGGGGGAAGAAGTGTTGAAGTTCGGAATCTGAATTAGTAACCCGTTAACCAGACTGAAAACCGCTGTGTAACGATCTTGGCAGTGATTTATATGTGTACAGAATTTTCACAGGAATTATTTAGAGCATGTTTTCATCAAACAACTTTTTCATAAAGTAAATAAACTGTAAGACAAATGAATGTTGATGTATTTTATTCATGTGGAAATGATGTACACGTTTAAATCAGGTAAATTCAACGCATCACTTTTTCCAGTGAATGCGATGCTTACGGATATCAGAACTGTATATGGATTTGTAATAATATAATTAAATATTACACTGTATATAATTATGTTATGATGTAGAATTTTTAAGACTGTGCATTCGTGCATTCTCACTCAACATTCTCTCATATATAAGGAACCCCATTCCATTTTAAGGCAGGTGGTGACCAGTACGTCAGCAGGCCCTTTACCACATGCATTTCGGAAGGAATATCGCAATTTTGGAATTCCTTTTGGTTTGATTGTGGTTGTAGAGTTCCTATCGCCAGCAGCAGACATGTTTAAATCGGTTCTAGTTTGGCAGTTTACTATACTGGGGGGTGGGAGTGGAGGGGTAATGGTGTATTGTGACAGTGCAATGACACTGTTCCCTCTGGAGAATGGTTAATCTATCAGTTCTTCCACCTAAAGTAAGTGCACCAACGTTCAGCAACAAATCAGCATCCTATGCCACCACCATCCTCCTGCCTCCCAGTGTTGTTAGTAAGCTGCGCGACATCATTTTACTCTATTTGAGTTTTCTTGAAAATGTTGTGAGAGTACCAAGTTGGTACATGTGCTGAGTGTATTCTTACACTTCTACGCTATTTGTGGAGAAAGCCCTTCGGCTGTATATATCCGCTGTTATGCCACTGAAAGCTTTCCCATTTAGTAGGACCCTTCGAATGCAGCCGGGGAGTGAGGTCTGCATTTGTAAGAAAGTGAAGCACCTTTGAGTCCTCCTGTCACCAATCTTTTACAAGACATGCAAAAATATTTGAGCAAAAATGCTAGAAAAAGGGTTGAGTGGTGATGTGGCGCTTATTCTTACTGTAATAACTGGGGCATAAAATAATACACCCTAGTGGATCCAGACTAACTGTCATACACTGTCATACGTGATGAGCAAAAACCGTTATGTTAAAATTCAACTTTTTCTTGAATCACAAATTCCATGCTCCACAGAAGTGCTCAGTGCTCTGGGGTTTATGTATGTATATATGTATGTATGTATGTATGTATGTATGTATGTATGTATGTATGTAAGCATGTAATGATGTAGCACTGCTGAGTATGGAGACAATCATGCCAAAATATGGTAAACATGTGCCACCGTGAATCATGCTATAAGCCTAAAATACACATTTTAAAGGCAGTGGGACGAACTTGGTAAAAGAGTTTTCAGACTCCTGTCATACGTCTCTAGGTACTGATTCCACATCCACAAGCTCGGAAAGAAGGTCTGACTCTTATGATTGGGTCTCCATTGCAAAGTCAACATAATACTGATGAAGAGGTGATGATACACTGCAAAAATGGGGATCCTGACAAATTCAAATCTCTTATATTTAGTTGATATAAATTATACATATTAATTGTTGTAGCTTATTATAAAATTATATCAATTTACCTTTTTTTTCCCAAACATTTTACATGTTCTAAGTGATTTTAGTAAGCTAAATTTTCTCACTATATTGGCAGATCATTTAACTTATTTTATGAAGTGTGTTTAAAATGATTGAAAGTTATGCTTACTAAAATGACTTAAAACAAGTTATAATGACTGGAAATAAGAGAAATAATTAAAATATCATGTAGATATCTTACATTTTTACAGTGTGATAGTAGATGATCCACTCACATCCTCAAAGACATGAACTTCAAAACACAAAAGTTACAAAATGTTCTCCCGCATGTTATAAAACATCCTTTCATACGTTGCATGCAACTACATACTGCATGACCACCAAAGAGGTCTCCAAAGACTCAAACCGAAACTCAACCTAGTGTTATTTTAAGCATATTGATTTGAACATCTAGAACTAGAACTGATGGAGATCTGTATGATGAGTTGATTGGTTTCTGGGTAAAAGAAAAACGTAATGGTCACCACGCTGCATTACCTACCCCACTCATACACACAAAACCTCGCAAGTGCATTCCTGTAGTGAAAACCAGGGCCCTATGAATAAACAGCATCCCCACCAGTACTACATCTACCACAACACTGTATCTTACTGTACACCAGTAAAATCATGTTTTTTTTTTACCAAAAGTATCTTTTTTTAAACAAAGTTATACATTATCTTTAGAAATATTTCTGTGCTGCTGTGCCCTCAATATAAATAGCAAAATAGAGTGTCATATTTCCTACCTAATGGAATCCCTTTTACAGTTTACACTAATTAAAGCATCTGTTGACTTGTTCTGAAAGTTCCTTTTAGAAACGTAGCTACATGTACAACTGAACAATTGAAAACTAGAAATCTTCAAATCAACGCTCGAACGGATAAGAGTGGATGAGGATGACAAAAATAAATAAGTATAAAAGCGATGTAGGAAAAAGAGTGAGAGAAACGAAGTGTGACAGGGCAAGGGGAAGTGCATAGATCCCAGAGTGGGCGAGATGTGGAGCGCTGCGGAGACCGAAATGCAGACCTGCAGGGCAGCGACCGCGACCATGAAGCGGGGAAAGCTGATATCATTATGAAGATCTCCTCTGGGAGGCGGCTGCTGCGGCGTTAGCGTAGAAATCATCCATCTTACGGTGTCCTGACCTGCACGCGATGTCCTTCCCTTTTGAAATTCCAGCCGAAAAAATTTAACGAGGACTAAAATCAACCAGCAACGTTTGTCTCAGCGCATTTGATGAATTCGTCTCAACTCAAAATATTACTAGAACCAATAAATATACAAACAGTCCTTTTTTTTTTTCGAGGCCAAAAATGTTTCCAACACTTCGTGGTGTACATTCAGGAACATTCATATTGAAAGTGAAAAAAGTAACATAACAGATAAAACAAACAAACAAACAAACAAAATAATCTTCACTAGAATTATCAACAATAAACATTACCATAATAATTTATCATATGTTACAAATTATGCCTATGTGTGTGTTTTTTTTTGTTTTGTTTTGTTTTTGTTTTGTTTTTTTTGCAGTCCAAAGTAAGGTCATCCTTATAGCTTCTCTTTGGAGGGAATCCAGATATAAGGTCCAGACTGCTCCTCTATCACCATCTTACACTGAGTATAAATGTCCTCCAATGTGTCTGCTTGCACCAGCGCTACAGGGAAGAGAGGGAAAGAAAGAAAAGACAGGAAAAGGCTTCAGTAAATTGCTTGTGTCTACATTATTCTGCGGGCTTCTACTCTGCAAGAGATAAGAAAACCTCAAAATGGCTTTGTAATGTTCACTTTGAGGTCTTAATGGTCCATTAGCCACTTTTATTAAGCAGTCAGCAGCATATTTCATATGGCTTTATCCCACATGGTAATGTAATTAAGGCACAAACGGGAGATTATGCGTTTTACCCACCAACTGGGATCTTGGCGATTAATAGACTGTAAGTGAGCGTCACGCCCATCATTTATACTGGAGTTCTTATTCTTATACAAATCCCTTCTATTAAAAACACTTTCTCCTTCATTAAAAAATGCAGCACTAAACAGCGTTTCCAAGCAACACTCTTACTCATTATCTCCGCTGCTGAATGCACACCTGCCTCCCCGGCTTAGCGCACTCATTAATCATTAGCTGGTGCCGCTGTCCATAGACGGCCTTACAGTAACTGCATTTGCTCTGATCCATAATTCATGACTGTGCTGCTATAGCAGCGGCCGTGTGGGTCTTGTGGAGTCCGCTGGCTCGCTGGTTCCGCAGTGGATCTGTATAGAGAATACCAGGCTGCTCTGATTGCCCCCTGAGGCCATGCCTATGTTAACAGAGCACCACTATATGCAGATGAGGTGTACTTCAGTCTGGGAGGCAGGCAGGTGCAGCTCGTCTCCCGTCTGAGATGTTTTTGCCAGTTACCTGTAAAGTACTCTCCAAACTCCTGCTCCAGCTTCATGGCACGGTCATACGTCTTCTTGGCCTGCTCCTCCGTCAACCTCTTGTTCATCTCCCTACAAGGACCAAAAAGTCTTATAGCATTAGCTACAGGACCTGACATGTACTTTCAACTGGTGCAAAGACTACAAGGTAGGCATAAGGGGTGCTTACATTAAAGATTCGATGGATCTAGGCTTAATAAAGATGGCAATAGGGTAGAGTTGTGCTACTTGTAGTCGTTTTATGGCATTCCCAGATACGTCAAGTATGCAGTGCTTCCCCTGCAGAAGCAAAACGAAACAAAACAAAGCTTTGTTATTCTTTTAATCTAGTTAGTTACAGTCCATAGTCATATTAAACAAGAATCGTGACCTTTGAACAGAGACATTTTTAACTTAAGAGCATTATATTAATTTATTAACATGTAATGACTTTTGTCTGCCTCTGAGAGATCTTCTGATGATATGGCACCAATGCAAACTGTGCAGCCAAAAATAACAGGAACCAATAACACTACATAAGATGAATCTCATTTGTTATGACTTCTTTTTACATTAAAATAAATTTAGTATTAACCTACATACACAAGTTTTTCATTCACCATTTTCTTTCAAAAAAAACCCCCCAATACTACAAAACACCTTTTACACTATGACCAAGGTGAATTAGCCTCAATGCAAAAACGTTTGACAGTAAAGGGTTTATTAAATAGATTTTTCAAGCCATAAGCAATATTGGCTCTGCTGATAGTCCAAACATGGCGCATAGCTTTCCAAAAGTTGCTTCCGACATTGTGAAACAGCAAATCCAAAGCTCTTTTAAAAAATAGCCCTGTGCAGTGTGCTTAGAGAATTGATTGGTGTGTTTGCCTTTCCAGATGCAGGGTGGGACGAGGTTGAAGTTGGCTTCTTATTTTCAATTTCTCATCCCACCTTAAATAGAGTAGATACAATCTGATTCTATTTAAAGTGGAATAGAAACTCAAATAAGCCCACTTCAGCTTTGTAAGCGTGGAGGACATTGGGGTGGCACCGAGACTTTAGCCTTTATTAGGTTCTGCCACTGCTCGTCCTGCCTGCTGAATCCAAGCCATAATCAACATGGCCATAAAAAAATGTCAAATGTTGGTAAATATAATTCTACTTAAAGGAAAATCTGTTTGATCAGGGTAGCCTGCATCATCTACAGTTTCTTATCATATCTGTAGTGGATAAAAATACAACTTGATTCATTTTTTCTGCACAACTTTTGCAAATGTGCAAGCTCGGCTACAGATTCGTTGGGTCTGAATGTGCATCTTAGAGTCATAATCTCAAATTTATGAGCATAATATTCAGAGAATACATTTAATCACAACTTGGCTTGTGTGGCAAGTTTTTCCGTTTCTGTTATACTGACCCTTTCAGCCACGTATTTGACTGACTGGACGCTGGTCCCATACAGGTTGTCATTGTACTGTCCGGCCTCGATGAACTTGTGCTCTTGGATGTCCTTCTCCATCTGCTCCCGTGAGGTTACGAAGTGATAATCTCGCCCGTCCACCTCGTAATCCCGCTTTGCTCTCGTGGTATCTAAATTACACAAGAATAACTGATTAAGTCCAAGTCCATTTAGGGTGAAGGAGTACTGATGTCAGGACTCACTAAAGGAACAGCATCTCTGCTGAAACACACTGTTTTACGGCGCTCACTAACACTGTCCATATCTGCCCTTTGATGTTTAACCTGTTACTGTGGTTATTCACTTTCTACTTGTTGTGATATAACTAATGCATGAATCTAAGTTCACACATCTACGTGGGACCAAATGTGGAGGTGGAGTGCTAACCCCTATGCTATACATACACATCAATAAACTTCCTGTTTATTGATGGCTTCTTTTCTCACTTACCCGTTTGCCCTGCACTGTTATCCGCTTTTTTTTATCCGCAAGATTTTGAAAATGAACAACAGTGATTAAATTAAAACAAATACATGCAAAGGATCAAATGATAATAAACACACAACACAAAAGAAGACAAAGACTGAACGATATGTGGCCAAAACCCCAAAAATCAACTGTAGCAACCACAAGACCTGAAACCAGGTCACACAATGAAATTAAACGCATCACACAAAACCATAACAATTAGATAAATAATAACTACACAATTCGAGGACTGCTTAAGACCAATAGTGCAGTAATGCCATCAGTAAAACATACTCGAGCGTCACGCTATTACTGGACGTCATACGCAGTCCTCCAATAGATTCAATAAAATGAGGTCACAATAAGACAAGAGTAGCAGGTGCACGGTGGGAGTGAATACAAATGGGACCAGCTTAGTGAGAACAGGAAACACTCATACTCTCACGCATCTTAACCAGGTTGGTGGCAACGTGTTATCAACAATGCCATCAACACATAGGCTTAGAGTGCTAAAGTATGACTAATAAACACCAGCTCTGAGGCCGAGTAATCTGCTGAACTATCTGGCCTCAGAAATGACAGTTACCCACTGGTTTCACTGGGCAAGTACAGTGAGGACTTTCCAGTGAATCCAGCTCTAGATAAAAAAATATTAATGCAAAGAAAATCCATTCGTAGGCCATGAAAGGATCGTGCAGAATTGCTCGGTGCACTTACGAGGCACGCATGAACCGAACTTGTCTGGGAATTCGGAGATGAGGTCGTCATTGATCCTGTCCTTCATTGGCCCCAGAATAATAACAGGTCTGGCATAGTTAACTGTGTTTCAGCGGAAAAGAAGAGCACAGTTGTGGTGAGAGAGAAAAGGGCAACAAGGTCGCAAATGAAAAACATCTTTCTTGGCAACGCTTTAGCACTTCAAATCAAGCGGTTGTGTAGTGCCAAGGTGTGTTTTGAACTGCAGGTGAGTGAGAGCCACTGCTTACTCTCTTGCCGAACTACAGGCTCATAGGACAGGATCAGGTCCTCTTGGCTCCCTAGAGAGAGAGAGAGAGAGAGAGAGAGAACACAAACACTCTCAGTGAGCAACAGCACTGCTTTCATTATCCCTAGGCATATATATGTGTGTGTGTGTGTGTGTGTGTGTGTGTGTGTGTCTTCATATATATCCTGAATTATAATAAAACCAGAGAAGAGCAGGGCTATACAGTGGCCAAGAGGAGCAAATCAAATTAGAAAACTACAATTTCAGAAAATTAAATTACAAAAATAAAAACAAATTTACAAGACGTGAAACACTTTCACCAGTGCCTAAATACTTTCGCAAACTCCAAATTCTGATTGTTGTACCCTTGTCAATCAAACTGTTTCGAAGTGGTACAGTGAGTGGAGTTTGTGATGGTGACGACGCTAAAGCATGTTTTGTTCATTTGTGGCACGTGTTTTATCCAGCTGGCACGCTTTTGTTTTTTTTGTGGAAGGTCTTTAGAAAGAAAGAGAAGAAAGAGAGGAATAGGTGACACTAAACCACTTGGGCTGTAAAAAGTAGACTGTTTTGCAAAATTTTGCCATTTTAAGCTAGCTAGCTGGTTAGCCACTATAGCTAGCATTATAGCCCACTTACTTTCATTAACATTTCCAACTCTAAGTGGTTTAGACATCTGTTCTCCTTCTTCCACTCACTCTACCACCGCCAAACAGTTTGATTGACAAGGGTCTGCAACAACCACTTTCTGTGAGTTAGACCTGCCCCTTCCACCAGAAAGTGTTTCATGTCCTATAAAACAGTTTTTACTTTTAATTTTGTTTTCTTGAATGTTAATTTGTTTTTCACTTACCCGCCACCATACGGGTACCCTGTATCATGATTTACTTTCAAAAGGTATAATTATATTTATTTAATTTTTTTTAAATAGCAAAAACATACTGTACTGTGCGAAAGTCAGAAACCACATATTGTGTATCTAACTGTAAGTCAAAACAGCCATTAAAGGAGTGGTGTAAAATTTGGAGTGATCTGTTAGCAGAAATGGAATACAATACACAATACTATGTTTTCATTAGTGTATGATTGGCTGTATAATTACATATTACATGTATATGTGTTTACATTGGCTTCATGTATTTAACTCCAATTAAGATAAATTCCATGTATGATTATTACTCCTTATCCTTATTAAAACTACATAGCTAAAGTCAAGGGTTACAAGCTGAAGTCAGCGTTGCCATTTAAGGTGGGAAACCAGAATGATGAACTGGTGATAGAATATTTAGGACCTTTTGATAGACTAAATCACCTTATCAAGGGTAACTAATGATATTAGGATGATGTGCATGCTAGGTAGGATCGCCTGAAGGGTGAATTACATTTCTATAACTCCAGTGCTGACCAACAATTTTGTTTTTGAAAACTCAAATCGTGATAAATAAAGGGCTGTACTTATTAGCTAGAACAAAAACACAAGAAAGAGCAAAGGAGAGTGAAACCTCGCCAGCAAATAAGCCAAAACATGAAGAAGCGAAATGAAATCGGAACAGGCACTGAGGCAACAGCAGGAAACCTGAAACATTTCTGTTGATTTAACTTAATAGAAAGAACTGGAAAGAAAAGGATTCAAAATTAAAGAGAAAATTAAACTCCTAATAATCATGCAAGACCTTGTAGACCACTGACTCGGTCACCATCAGATAAAGAATCCTTAAAAGACAATCCGGATCCACATTTGAATATATATGTAGATATATGTGTGTGTGTGTATATATATATATATATATATATATATAAATATATAAAATCACTTCTACTCAAAGACAACTCAACACTATGCATCTGAGAAGATTTGGAGCGTGGAGTTATCAAAAATCAGTTTCTGAGAAAAGGAAAAAGGAAATAGATAAAAAATAACAACCAGTCAAGTCAAACAAAGAAATTGCTGGCATTCTCGGAACTTAGATATCAAAATCATCGAATGCAATTCAGATTATCTGGATCATAAAAAGCTTGTATGGAAAAAAGATTGGACACACTAAATAATGAAAAATGTCTCATTTCCTGCAACTTGTTCTTATTATCTGTTTCGACTGGAATCGAAATACACGAAGAGTTTCTGACATTATTACATGAGGGACATGAAGCCATGTCCTGACAAGCTAGGAAAACAAGTGTGAGTGTAAGTGTACATGTAAGAAAGGAGTGTGAGCTAATGTGTGAGGAAGCAGCTGTGTCCGCTGTGCTCCTTTTGTTTGAAGTGCACCTTTGGTAGGTGTGTAAATGGGTTACTGAATACAGTAACTTTGTTATGGTGGCTGTACTCAAGGACACTGTGCAGAAATGCAGCATCAGGATTGGGTTAGTAACCATTGCTCAGATTAGAGAGGGTGACACAGAGCTTTAGCGGAACACAATGAATAACAGAAGTGTTAGAATATCAGCAAGGAAACTGGAGTCTGCTGACAGTGACGATACTGATCAGAGTTCTTTATCTGATTTTAGGGGCACTGGTTTAGAGCAGCACTACTTCAGCAGTCGTCTGACAGCACATACACTGAGAAGACCAGAAACTAGTTTGGCGTCGAACAATGACGGTGCTTGAAACTGAGAAATGTAACGCAACAATCAGGTAGTTTAGGAATGAATCTGACTATATAACTCGGGCAGGCATGATTGGTAAACTATGTGTCAGGTTAACCATGCTTCAAAAATGAGATCATTGCAAGTGAAGGCATCTTAAATGTAAATACCTAAAATTCATCATTATGGGATGTCCATAAAATCAAAATTTAAACTATTTCAAGACATTTTACCTCATATTAGGCAATCTTACTTTAGATATTATACTTTCTTCATCATAACAGAATTTATTAACATGATGTTGTTTATCAAAACTAATAATCTGTATAATAAGATCATGTAATTTAATAAATGCTTAAAATACGGATACATTTCAAGAAATAGCTTATTGAATGGAGTTACTCAGTTGAGTCACATTATTATGACCAATAATGAGCTAATATCCAGAGTAGCCGCCGTGTGCAGCACGGACAGCTGCTAGACGGGCTGGGAGTGACTTAATAAGGTCCTGCTGGTGGGTGCATGGGGAAAGATCCAGAGAGCAAACACGATGAACCTGAACCGATTAATTCCCTGAACCGTCAGTAACGGCTGAAGTGCCCTTGAGCAAGACACATAACCCCCAACTGCTCCCTGTCTGCCCTGGGTAGGGCTGCCCACTGCTCTGGGCAAGTGTGCTTACTGCCCACTAGTGTGTGTGTGTATGTGGGTGTTTCACTTCACGGATGGGTTAAATGCGGAAGACTAATTCCTCTGTGTGCAAACAGCACTGACAAGAAATGGCCCTAAACTCTCTACTCAGAAAATGATTGGCCTCATCTAAACGTATGACTGATGACTGCCTGGCATATGGCTGGTATGGTGTAGTGACTCATACTGCTAACTCTACTTCTGCTGACTTTTGCTGTGATTAAATTGAAACTCTAAAAAAACTGCCTTGCAGAAACTGTCAGGAAAAGACTATGATGGCTATCTATACGCCCTGCACAAAAAACTCCTCTCAGCCAATTATTACAGCGTGAAATCATGATACAAACGGCCTAGGATTGATTTTGGTGTAAAAAAAATAATTAAGACAAAAAGTTAACTTGGTAAGGAGGGGACTGTTAACATAATGGTTGATCTAAAATCATATAACAACTAGTACAAATCATTTAAAAAAAAAACACATTTCTAACGACAAACATAATGGAGTGTATACAACTTCGGACTGCATACAGTTTTTCTCTGCTGACACAGGAAAGACTTTTTTAGCTCCTGTTGTGATATCTCACAGCTATCGGGGCTTTCTCAGACCGAGGTTTATGGCTGGGCCTCTCTGTAACAGACACTACAATCAGACCAGAACTGACTGACAGAGAGAAACTAACAAGTCCATTTTCAAGAAGATGCTGCCATTCTAGGCTATCCAGCTGAGCGTCACACGAAACAACAACTCTGGGACTGAATCAGATATTATCAGAGAAAAAGAGGGAGAGTGAGAGAGAGAGAGAGGGAGAGAGAGAGCAAGGGAGAGAGGGAGATAGGGAGAGAGAGAGAGAGAGAGAGAGAGAGAGAGAGAGAGAGAGAGAGAGAGAGAGAGAGAGAGAGAGAGAGAGAGAGAGAGAGAGAGAGAGAGAGAGAGAGAGAGAGAGAGAGAGAGAGAGAGAGAGAGAGAGCAAGAGAGAGAGAGAGAGAGAGAGAGAGCAAGGGAGAGAAAGAAAGACAGAGAGAGAAAGAGAGAGGGAAAGAGAGACAGAGAGAGAGAGAGAGCAAGGGAGAGAAAGAGAGAGAGAGAGAGAGAAAGGGAGAGAGAGAGAAGGAGAAAGAGAGAGAAAGAGAAAAAGATAAAGAGAGAGAGAGAGAGAGAGAGAGAGACAGAAAGAGATTACACTGCAGTGATGATGGACTTATAAGGGAGTGGTATTTCTTAGAGCTGTAGAATATACAGTACTGTGCAGAAGTCACAATCCATCTGCTATTCGTTTAATTTCCAGGCGAGTTTCCAGTCATTAAATACAAGTCATTAATTTTTCATCTCTGAAAAAAGTAAAAATGTAAATTTCACAGGAAATGACATTTAACAACTATATAATATCCACATATTCAGTTTTCAGTGTGCCCACTCTTTGCAGTTAATACCGCGTCTAATCATTTTAGAAAACTTGATCTCAGTTCTTTCTCAGAGACGCACGGCCACAGTTTAGTCTGTGAGCTACAGTTTCTGCTTCTCGCAATCCAAATAACTCCACACACATTCAGTGATGCTGTGGTCTGGACTCTGAGGTGGTCACTGTTCACAGAAATGTTTTTCTTTTTTTATCTATTTCTTTTCTTAGTAGCAGCTCCTTAGCATATGTAAATCATTTCTTCTCACATCTGAAAGGCGGGCAGTGTGTTTTCAGACCTGAAATATCCCATACTTTTCTATCCATTCATTTTTTCATTTGATTTTTATGCTTTTAATCCTTCAATAAATTTCTTTTACTGTAAATCTGCCTTAAAACAAGTTGTAAAAAGCACTACAGAAATACATTTAGATTTTTTATTTTTGATTGATTGATTGATTGACTGAAATATGAGTGGCACTTAAAATTCTCCTCTCTTGAATAATTGTTTATCAGTGTCGGTGGTCTACCAAACCCTGCACAGTTGTTTTGAGTTTCACTTTCTATGTACTCTTTTTAGCTCCAGTGTTGGAAGTGTAGTTATATGTCTCTGTCATGTATTTTTTCTTGCTGTTTCACTTCCTTCTGCAAGTGCATTATGTTGAATTGTCCTAAACATATCTATATCTATTTTTGAAAAATTATATTTTCAGTAAAATATCTGAAAATATAAATATGGCTGGGTTTTACTTCTTTGGGCAGAAGGTGCTTTGACACTTGGGCATTTATAAACTATATATCAATATATATGTATTCTTTAAGTGAAACATTCATGAACATATTATAAAGTGTTTATGTAAGATGTCACGAATGTATTATGTAGACACTCTTCAAGTGTCACCAAACTTCTTGAAGTCCTTAATTAAGCACTTAACAGAATTTAAATTAAACTTAGAAAGTGTGAGCTTATCACATTCACTGCAATATGTATCTATATGAGCCGCAGTTGTTTAATAAACAAAGCAACATGAAACAAGCAACATGATTAATATCCGTATCAGCAGTAAATGTGTTTTTCACTTTTTTAATTAGTAAAAGGGCAATTGGCAACACTTTTGTTATCTGAATGTATGTTTTTTTTTCTTCTTCTTCTTCTTCTTCTTCTTTTAATTCCATTTTTTCTTTTTAAGAATGAATGGTGTGCAAAAGTACATACCCAAACAACCCATTACTCATTTCATGGCAGACCTCAGATAACAAATCCACTGTTGTTCTGTTCCGCACTCGTCTGTTTGTCCTTTTTATTTGCATCTCGTTTCTCCCATTGAGTACCAGAGAGCCCTCCTTAATCCCTATTGCTTCCTTTACTTAAGAGCCTCAAAACTGCATGCACTTACCCAGGTCTTACCCATGTTTCTCCCTTAGACTCCCATTCATTTCTACACCCATACAAGCCTTATTGTTTCCTTTACCTGACAGCCACCAATCTGCATGTCCTCACCCAGGACAGATCCCCAAGCTCTAATACCCAGCCATATTCACCCACACTCCCATTCATTTTCAACAACACTTAGTCACCTTACTGTAACCACCTAGCAACCTCTCAGTACACACTTTGTATACCTCTTAGCAACACCTTAGCAACCACATAGCATCTAGCTTCAGCTGCACAATCATTTTGCAGGTTTTTGCTTTTCAGGAAAGCACCACTTGTTTTAAGTTATAGTTACTAGTCAAGAAATTCCAGATTGCGCATACCTAGTATTTCTAAATATGCCCTCAAAATCCCACCACATCCTGTCACTCTTTCCTGCTACCTGCTGTCCTTCCTGTCTCTCCTCTCTACCGCCCGTCTCGCAGCTTGAGGCAAACTAGCCTCAGAGAAAGTTATGATAGATTCTGACAGTCAACTCCCAGGGCGCTCAGAGCCCACACAGCAAATCATTCAGCACCTGCTTTTCCTTTCAATTCCAGTATGCAATGAAAGGGCATTCTGCCAGACGTGTTTATGAATACAAATATCAAAAGTTTTGGAGGTGACTGTATTTCTAGCTCATAAATGGCATTTAGAGTTATGAGTTACGGTGCAATAATATCTGATTTGAAACGATCCGATTTCACAAAGTTAACAGAGCAATTCATTGGAGCCCTAAGCGTCCCTTTTGGACTCCCTGTGGCTCCAAAATGGTTCGATGGAACACTGATAAGGCTGAAAAGTGCAAGAACGTCTTTAATGGCTCCCCCATCCTGTGCGGGCCAGACGCGAAAACTGTACCATTCTATTAATACTCTCCGAATGCACTTAGAGCAGGAAGCAGCACGCTAGCAGAGTTTTAGAGGGTGGGGAAGATAGCTAGAGGCTGGAAAAGCATATGATTGCTCTTGTTTCAGGTCAAGAGAATTTGGAGGGAACATTATATGATACTGATACTGATATTGAAATTACTACAAATTTTCCAAATATTTGCATAGAAAAAGTGTTATGATGTGAAATCATATTCTAGAGAACCTGTATGAGTCAGAATTTATCCACCGTGCTGGTGATAGAAACCCGACGTCAAAGACATTTGCATGTAACGACTACCTCACATAAAGGATACCTCACATTACAGGAAATGCACTGTCTGATGCCTGGGACATTACTTTACTGAGGTGCTGAGCCATATTTTTAAAAAAGAGTGGTGGAGAGGTACCTGCAGGCTGTTGTAAACCCAAACCATTATCAACACTACATATAAAAACTCAGTAGACACATGTCAGTTCACTGGTGAATTTAGATGATGTATAAAATGATAATAGTTGTGATCGATTTGGTGTAAGTTTCACTACAGTGCACTATTTAAAATCACAATACTCTGAATGGCTTTGTTTATATCACACCCAGTTTGCATTGTTGTAAAATCAATGCAAGCTCATCGGTGGAATTCCTTTTTGTAACTCTTGGAGAATCGTTTTGCTATACACCCAGTTGACACTCATTATGAAAACAACAGTTGCACAAATAGTTACACCCAAAAGGAATCAGCCTACAGGAATGAAACTTGGTGGGTAAGTTTGACATTGTAAGACGTGCAAACGACTAAAGTTTTATGCTTGACTGCACATGTGACGTAAGGAACTATTTTCAAAACTACCTTCATTTAGCATGCATAAGCATATTAAGTATTCAAAATTCACTATTAAGGAACTAATTTTGAACACAAAATGGTTAATGAAGCAGAACAAAATAGAAAAAAAATAATAATAATTTGTATTGACATAAAAGCATTATTACATTTCAGTAGACTCTTAACATGGGGGTGTGGGGGGCACTTTTCATCTATTTTTACACAAATACCACATGCCATTGTTATCACAGGTTATAACTATGTCTTCTAAAGGGTTGGAACATTAGGCAGTAACATTAGATAATGTTAGAGCTCTCCGAGTACTAACAAGGCTGGAGAAGCAGATTTACAGTGGTGCTACTTTACTGTCATGCAGAGACGTTCTCAGGGAAGTGAATACACAGGTAAGCCTGGGACTGAAAACAATCATTCTTAAGCCCTACACCTCCATGCCAACCATCCCTACAGACTTGCAGGTGTTACTGACGCAACAAAAAGAGACAGAGCTGAACGCAAAAAAGGTGTTCTGGAAAGGAAGTGGGGGAGGAGGTGTCAAAAGCGGGACCATTCCTGCAGAGACTTACTCAGCGTCTTTGTCCCATACCCGTCGTCCCCTATTCCAGAGATGTCCTACACCAGACAGCCGTCCACAGAAATGGAGTGGGGAGGGGGGGGGGTCAAAGAGAGAGAAAGAGGTAGAGGGGACAGAAATAGAGAGAAAGAAAGAAGGGGAGAAGAATAGGTGTAGCAGCAAAGTTAGAGGGAGGGCGTAGAACACAGCACACACTGGCATCCCTGGTGTTCCCTATACACTCCTACACCTTTCACCCTACCCAAGGTGTGTGTTGCATGTACGAGTGAGTGCACAGTTACTTACGTTCCGAGTCACTGCCGTCTTGCTCGTCCAGCTCCTTGTTCTTGTAGAAAGGGAACTTTCGTGAAAAGATGAAGTTCTTTCTACGTTTGTCACTGAATGACTGTGTGGGAGAGAGAGCACGGGGCAGACAGGGGGCTCGAGATGCCGTCACACACGCACATGCTGACAAAACAACATTGCTCAGAGAGAGGTGGGAAAGACAGCAGCCATGGCAAAACAGGCAAATTACCTGTAGCCTGCTTTAACACCTGTTCCTTTTTTACATCCTTAACATGCTTCTGCTACAAATGTCTTCCATCATAGCTACCATAGCGGTCCGATCAGGTTAAACATGTGGATCACCTTGTGAATCCCATTCTATCTAACGTTATACATTAAAAAAAAAAAACTCCAATTCCGGAAGAGTTTAGAACAACACATGCTCTCATCCAAACAACCTCTCTTTTAGGAAAGGCCTTACATATTTCAACAAGGCAATGCTAAACCACATACTGCTTCCATCACAACAGCATGCAGAAGAAGAGTCTGGGTGCTAAACTGGCCTGCCTGCAGTCCAGACCTGTTACCAAATCAGGAAACGGAAAATCTGTCAGCTTGAGATGCTTACAGACTGTTACAGTTGTTAGAGGAGGAGGGGATGCTACACAATTGTAGACATGGCCCTGTCCCAACTTTTGAGAGGTTATGATTTTCATCAAAATTTCAATATCTGATATGTTCTACTGTAAATAAAATATGGGTCTATGAGATTTGGAAATAAAGGCATATCGTTTTTTTTTTCATTTATTTACATTTTACACAGCATCCCAACTTTTTTGGATCAACATCAGCAGAACAGCGGCATATTTGTTGTCATTTGCTATCAGTCTAGATTTGTTTAGCATATCATGCTAAACTAAAAGGTAACATCTTCCCTAAAACAGTTAGCCTCTTTCTGTAGGCCCCTAATGGGCATAAGACATAAAAGCTAAATAAAATACGGTAGTTTCTCTGTTAGATTGCTTTTGAAATAATTTAAACAGTTTTCCGTCCACATATGAAAAATGTTGTGACCCCATGTTGGGCTGCTAGTGAGCAATGAGGTATGAAAGGAAAGGAGCAAAAACCCCAACTCACATCTTTCCACAAAGACGGCCATGCCAAGATAAAACAGACAGCACAACAAGCAGCTTTCTTCATATAAACAAAAGCATTTAAACACAATAAACACATTTATAAATGCTGACCTGCTCACTCACTCACAAAGACAGAAGCTAGCAACATTTAAACAGCCGATGCTGATGAACTTTCTACTTAACCTAACAATCAGACGTCCCTAAATAACTCGACTGCACACAGGAAAATCAACACCCGTCTCGTTTAATCATGAACTTTCATAGACACACGGAATAAACAGTGCTTAAAGTTCATCACACTCTGGAAGACATTTGTGGGCGGATAGATAGGCAATTTATTATCACTGTGCTGTAAATAGTTTATTGATTGGAAAGTTGTCACCACCATCACTGCTGTCCACACCACCTCTGCCCCGGCTGACTTTTCAGACAAGTCAAATGGACAGCAATCAAAACAACATGATCAAATGCAAAACACATTTAACGAAGAACAGAAGAGGCCTGAAGCTTGTTTCCAGCCATGCAGCAGTGGGTAAGTAGAGCCATGCTGAGATGGATAGACAGATAACGCATGAGACCAACTCTAAAAAAGAAATCAAGCATGCAGGACACTGAGAGGCTTTGGGGCTCGACACAGCAGCTGGCTGAACCACAGCAAAATAAACTGAGCAGCTGATATGCTGGAATGGGCTGTTGTACAAGTGCAGTGTATGTTTATCTGGTTTAGGAAACTGGCAAGCTACAAAAATGAGAATATTTTGAATAATATTCTCGGCAATACTCTACTGAAGGGCAAAGTTCATAAGACTACATGACACCTACATAAGCTTTTCATCACATAAACCTTCATAATTGTTTATTTTAAGAACCATCAGTTGCCATAAAGGCTACTTTTGTTTATTGATGTAATCTCACTTTAGCAAGTGTTACGATAACAAAAATGTATTATATGGTGTTATGTTATTTGTCATGAAGGCTTACGTTGGTGTCATATAACTGCTCTTCAGTAAAGTGTTACCATATCCGGGAGCAGTATTTAAAGGCTACCTACACAGGGACTTTCATAACGCATGTACAATCACTGAATGAGCACTGTATGTATTTTTGAGGCAGTATTTGAATATGTGTGAACAGCTTATGTCAGTAGTTCCATGATGACATTGGATGTTCTATGAATTAAGTGACATTGTTGACAGAGGAGTCCATGTCCATGAAAGTGATGGATGTCTCTTAAATTTATAACATGGTTATACAGCATCATTCGCAAGCATAGGACTAATAGGCAGAGGTTGAGTTGAGAACACCATATATCAGTTTAATGAAAGACTCAGATGACCTCAAGTGTGTCCTTGAGTTGATGTAGAATTATTCTGTTCATGTCTACAGCCACACAGGTCTTCTCTGTAGAAATTGTACCACAACTAAGGGTGGCTTGATACCATTGTTCATATATGATACTGATACTGGTCCCATAACCTTAAGTATCTGGTGATACCAATCTGAAACTGTCTTTTTCCATTATTTGGGGAAAAACTGCTAAGCTGGTAATAATACTTTGTTGTTGACACAAAGAAGTTTTAGTAGTTTTGACTCGTCGGTGCTGTCAAACATTCTAAATTAGATTTACGATGGAACCCACATTTATGTAATAGTTTATTCTAATTGATCATATCTAATAATTCTTTTTCTATCCAATCCGGTGGTTTTGACCAGTATTGGACTGATACTGATACTGAGTATTGTATGTGCACACCTCTTTAAATTGCATTGTAATATACTGTACAAAACTGGTACATGAAACTAGACCTCTGCCTAGTTCACCTAACTAGCTGCTGTATAACAGTTAATAATAATTGCAATTACTGACATAACCTGCTGATAAATATTCAATTAATGATTCAATGTGTATGCATATGTTATGCAGTTCCTATAATGGTAGCCTTCAAATCAAGGTACTAAATAAACAAGGACTAATCGGGCTGATCGGGGACGTTACATGTGATGCTTATCCTGCAGTATTGTATATAACACTATCTACAGCATTATCTGAAATATATGTGTTGTTGTACATGCATATCCTCATCTACTTAAGCATGTTTAAAATTGGCTAGATGAAGACTATGCTAGGTTTAGACTGTTTAGAATATAAACAATCTGTTTGTGACTGAATCCTGATGGTAGTAACACACATCCACTTTCAAAGTCTTTACAGCAACTATGCTTTCAAACATGTTTTCAAACAGTGACAATCCTACAGTCTACAATAAAGCATGTAGATCAGTTTCCAGCTGGCACTTCAGGCTATTAAACCCCTGAACCGATTGCTCAGTGCCAATTTTACAAGCTCTGCCTACACCAGCACCACTACTGCTGCCAGAGAAAAGGCAAAAGAGGCAGCTTAAACAACCGAGAAAGAGAGAGAGAGATGGCGGGGCCTGGCTAAGCTGTTGCTATGGATACGTTTAATATAACACAGGGACGGTCTAAAATCTGGCTGCAAATCTATTCCACATGTGATCAGCTCTGCGGCCTTGATTACAGCCCAGCACACATGTCCAGTGCTACATTCAGCTAATTCATGTACTGATGCAAATATGCAAAATTGCATTATTGCAGGGATTCTCGTAAAGATTACGAGAGAAAGAATTTCAGGACTGATATTACAGTGAGTGCGTACGCTCGCTGTGCTGCCGGAAGTATAGAGTGGGCTGTAAATCTTGAGCAAAGAACGGGTGCATGTGTGCTTGAGCGACTGACCCGCCATCAGTTGAACTCAAGAGTGGAAAAGTAAATGTGAGATGGCGGAGGAGAACTGATCTTAAACCAGATAGACTGGACAGAGCAGAAAGAGTGAATCTAAAGTGACATGTCAAACTGGAGACCTTTTTAGAGGGGTGCGTTCTCGTGGTCTGTTCTTAATTCTTAACCGCCGCTGGTGAGTAAAGTTTGTAAAGTGGAACAGTGGCGTATTGGCACTGATAAATCATTCCCTCCTTAAACAGGACAGATAGATTAACATGTAGATAGCAGTGTTCAGTACTCACCCCTTTGGAGTCAATACTGCCAGGCTTTGCATTGAACTTAACAGTCTTCAGCCGGGCTCGCTCTTTCCTCTCCACCCTGTAACAGGGAGAGAGAGAGAGAGAGAGAGAGAGAGAGAGAGAGAGAGAGAGAGAGAGAGAGAGAGAGAGAGAGAGAGAGAGAGAGAGAAAGATGTTATGGGGAGGCTAAGACAGTCTCAAGCTCACACACGCAGTTCCATCATAACATATAATACATAGTACTGCATGCAGAACACATTACTATATATATTACAATATCATTTTTATAGATGTATTTTCCCACATTGTCAAACAGCACAATATGGCATATGCACAGCTTAGCCAGAACATTAAAACCACCCTCCTTTCACCCTGTTCTTTAAATGTCAGGGCCCTCCCAGGGCCCCCACAGAGCAGGCATTGTGTGGGTGGTTGATCATTCTTTGCACTGCTCAGGTACAGAAGTGGATCAGACAAAGCAGTGCTGCTGGAGCCTCGAAACCCCTAAGTGTCACTGCTGGACTGATAATGTGCTGTGTCTGATCTACACATACCAGAACAACACACACTAACACATAACAACCACATTAACGTCACTGTGGCGCTGAAAATGATCCACCACCCACATAACACATACTCTGTGGTGGTCCTGTGGGGGTCACAAACATTGACAAAGGGGGAATTTGGGCTAACAGAGTATACCGAGAAACAGATGGACTACAGTCTGTAATTGTAAAACTACAAAAAAGCACGTACATGGCACGTGGAGCTGATAAAATGAGAAATGTGTGTAGATACAAGGAGGTGTATCTATTAAAGTGGCAGGTGTGTGTATAATACATTCATCATCATAAAAATAGTTGCACCCAGAAGGAAGCAACTGACAGAAATGAAACTTAGTGGTAAGGTTGGACATTGTGAGACAATGTAAATGATTCAAGTCTCATGCTCAGCTGTGCATGTGACGTAAGCAAGGACGGGCCTTATCCTTAAAGTTCAGAAGGCCTGGTGCCTTGGTGTAGGGTGCAATTTTGTACAGGCCTTTGGTTTTCATTATAGGTACTTTGACACTTATTCAAGCCACATGGAATGGATTATTGCTGGACACCATTAGAAACCTCTACAACTTGGAGACGTCTGGCATATTTTGTTAGCAAGCATCATTTATTGTTCCCGGCAATCTTTATCTACCTTTGGAATACCATTGCAATCCGACCTTTCCCTCTGGGAAGTACTTTTTTGATGATTAGTGTACAGACAAACAGCAAAACATCTAGAAGTTCTGAGTAAAAAGTTCTTGGCATAGCGCGTACCTCCTCTTGCTGGGGATGACGCCCATCTCCTCGCTGTCTCCGTCTGGAGTGACTCTCCGTGCCTGCCACCACTCATCATCAGAGGCGTTAATGACATGGAGGATGTCTCCATAGCGGAAACTGAGACCTTGACTGGGCAAGCCACTGTCCTTCGATCGCTCATAGTCAAACAGAGCCCTGCAGAGAGACCACACACACAGATAGTTAATCCTACCTTCCTAGTCTCCCTAGTCTGTCGCTATGACAACTCAAATTGGGAGTAATGGCTGAATGTGTCTAAAAGCACCCTGCCTGATACCTGCCAGGAGAGACAGCAGGCCACACACATACACTTAAGTGCATATAGCTGCTGTCAAAAGCATGTACAGCCTTTGTTTATTTATTTGGTGTTCTATATTTGAGCACAACAGCTGCCATTTACACTGTGTGAACACTTCATGATGAATGGACCAATAGACTGGGCTGAAACCAACAGTGAATCTCTTCACATTAACTTACAATGAAAGATTATCATCTGTGTCCTTTCTCCTGTAAAGTCACCACTTTGGAGGGACAAGGTCAACTAGCAATTGGCAAAAACGACAATTTCCATCACACTTTGAACCTTCTAGCAGCTGTGTCCGATTTCCTGCTGTGAGAGGCTTATAAAGAGGTCTCGCCCGTGGTGGTCTGTCTCCCTCTCTCTCTGATCTCGACTGTCTCTCTGTTCTGACAGAGGAAGGAGCCAGCACAAGGAGCTGAGCGCTACAGTCAAATCTCAACACCCACTGCCATTATCAGAATATTACCATCCCCCAGACAGCTATTTAACATTTCAGCAAATTAGGACACCCAGATCCAAACCCATCATCAGCGCGTAACACGAGACAATACATCTGAAAACATAAGAATGTGGATTATTAAGGAAACACATTAATTATAGCTTAACAGTCTGCTTATGTGGATAAAAACATTTAGATGAAACTGCTGTTACCAGATGGCCTTCAAAAAACAGCAATAGCCAAATTAACCCTTTAATGAAAGAGGCCAAAAAGCAGCCACTGCTTCCTTTCTATCTGTCCTATAGAGAACACCATGGAACACAGCTGAATGTCTGAGGGTTTTACACAGTCATGTCAGAATATTATGACCACCCTGGTTTGGAATGAACTCCACATGAGACGGAAGTGTAGAAAGGGTTAAAGGGCCATATTGCTGTACCTGACTGACCCAACAGTCAAGATTGCAGTTGGAATGGAAACGAGTGCCTCCAGAAACGAGTGCCTCCAGAAACGAGTGCCCCCAGATTACTTCCATCACCCTCTAAAGTTCATGCCACAATGTCTAGCTAGTGCCAAGGGTGCTTTTTCCCACTATTAGAACTAGGTAGGTAGTCATAATATTCTGCAATGGCTCTGTATTTAGTTTGTGCCACTTACTACCACTACCACCTTTTACCAAGAAAACATACACAGAATTATATTTCACATTTCACTATAAATAGCAAATTGACAACAAGTCAAATCAAGTCTAACAAGTCTAAACAAGTCCAAATGACCAAAGTGGATATGCAGTTCCCACTACTCCGGGAAATAAAGGAGGCAAAGTCTTTATGACAACATCAAGTAAACAGCAAAGCTGACTATGATTCCTGGTAGGTCTTGACGTCTTAAGAAACAAAGCTCCAGCCTTCAGTTTGGTCCAGGATGTATGATCCAGACCTGGTTTCTCATTCTGGTGCTGGTGAGTCATGGAGCTGTTACTATGCTAGTTCTGAGCTCCCATTCAGACAGATTTAGAGCAGTAGAACCCTGAGAAGCAGAATAACCAATAACGTCTGAGGCAGAATCGTCAACTACATACAGGATATGAATCATACGGAATCGGTCTATTGGTCTGCTCTGAATAGAAGCTGAATGTACAAAGGCCAAAACCAAAACCCTGATGCTGCTGCTATTTTTGAAGCTGCTGTGTATGCATCAGGTCAGATGCTCCCAATTAGAGCTTAACACATATGGTCCCTGTGACATTTATCAGTTCAATTTTCAGACTTTTAGAAACTAATTAATATTTTCCGCCTATCCCAGCATGCATTAGGTGGAAGGCAGGAAACACCCTGGACAGGCCCAGGGGCCAGGAGACATGGACATACACATTCACATACTTCTGCCATTGCAGTGGCAAATGCTATACTTATACTGATACATAACTGAAGAATAAAAA
>JAMWET010006932.1:0-117500 GCA_024036415.1 Prochilodus magdalenae | reverse complement strand
GTGTATGACAGCACACTACAGCTTACAGCGAAACACTTGGACTAAAACCTGTAAGTGGATATGTATTTTAAATGGAGCTGATAAACTGGACAATGAATGCAGATACAAGGATGTGTACCTAATTAAGTGGCTGGTGAGTGTATATCAATCAACAATAATAACCGGTTTAATTACAAGTGATAAAGACAGGTCATGCTAAAATTACTGCTTTGACACTTAAGGCCACATAAATGCTATAAGAGGAACCTCAAGGAAAAGAAAATAATATACGGGCTCTTTAAACCTATGGAACCAAGCATTGTGCTGGTGATATGTTCTGAGGATTTGTCAGTTCATCCTTAAACTCATTTAAATCTGCTGCTGGTGCATGCATATCCACCTTTGTCACAGTGAATTGAATCTGCAAGTACAACTGGTGCTATGTGTGTGATACTGTGTTTTATATCACTGCATTAAAAAATGCACAAACCTTCAGTTCAGTAATAGCTTATAACGGTTTTGAGTAGCAAAAAAAAATAACATACGATCCTATTGCAATTGTTTGCAATTGTTTTCAATGGCAGCACTGGGAAATCATGTGATCAACGAAATTAGATTACGAGCAGGGTAAAGGGCAGAAACGGATACTTTTCTAGAAGCTTTGGGCTATTACGCTGCATTTGCAATGTATTTGCAGCATTTAATTATATAATGTCTCCAAGAAAAGAGATGCAAGAACAACAGACAGGAAGTCTATCTGGGTGAAGAGGAAAGGTGTTAAACAGTCACAGGAAAATGTTGTGATGGCTCAATAATTCTATTGCTTCATTTTTATACAAAAGCCAAAATTAGTTTTAATGTGAAGCTAAAGATTACCTTCACAGCAAACAGCACAACAGGACCCAAAGCCAAACGCAGTCTGTTACTTTGTTAACAAACTAAAGATGTTGGTTGTTGTTACAGCACTCGGGGGAGTGGGTAATTAGTTCAACTCTGCAGTAGGAATCACATGAGTAACCTTGTTGCTCCATAATTTTGAATTTGACTAAGGTCAAGGACGAGCCTTATCGCTGTACCTGACTGACCCAACAGCAATGATTACAGACAAATTTAGCGAGCAGTAATACCCTCCATGACTCATCCTGTTAATGGACGACCCACAAATCTGTAGGTTGATGCATTGTGGTGAGCGCAACGTACAGTTTACAGTTATTATGCATCACATGTTCAGAAGGCCTGTTGTCCCTCAACCACTAATGCAAAACCTGCAGCAACTGTGTGAGATTATCACAGGACATCATTAGGAACCTCTACAGGTCCATTCCAAGACATCTGGCATGTTGTGCTAGCAAACATGGCAGCTTAATGCCAACTGAGAGACACTACTTCTTTATGTGTAGCTCAATAAATATTGCCCATATATAAATCTATCATTTATTTCCTGGTAACCTTTTATCTTCCTTTCCAACAGCATTGCAATCTGATACTTCCTCCTGGGTGCGACAACTCATATATGTGTACAGTATATAAGGTATAAGCCAGCGCAATCTCCTGTTATTCTCAGTCAGAGCAGAGTAGACGATGGCAGATTTGTCACTGCTGACAGCTGCTGAAACACTGGCTTAGCCGCCACATTACACACAGTCTCCAACGCAGCTCTGTCTGCCTATCTCACAGAAGCAGGCAGGGTGGCGCTTTACTGCTGTTTCTATGGCAATGTGGAAATGCTCAGGCACAAGCTGCTATTAAGGATGTTTTGAAATGATAAACAGAGTGCATTAGCAATGAAGCATGTTAGCATACACACAGAAATCAGAGCAACAGTCTAATCCAACAACATGCTTGTGTCTCTGAGAACATCGTGTGCCAACTGGAATCCCTTATTGTGTATGTACATGTGGGACAGATAAATGGCAGGAAAGAGGAGCATCATGGATGCATTGAGTTTTAAATTGAAATCCCCTCGGTGAGCCACAAGACGACTGTTTTGAGGTGCTTTATATTCATAGCTTCCAATTGAAAACAGAATGTGCACTTGTGTGTGTCTGCATGTATTTATATATTTGTGGGAACCACAATGTCTGCACACTATCCCTCTCATGCTCACACTTTGAGACAGATACAGGTTCTCCAGTTCTTTTGCTGGTCATCACATATTTGTAGGGCTGGGAGATAAAATGATAACCATAATTATCATGATATAATGATGGTAGATGATGGTTTCTATCATAATGATGGTTTCTATCATAATGATGATAGAAATGCAGCAAGTGTTTAATATAAAGCACCATTCTCAGAGTCCACTGTGAGAAAAGTGCCACTATTCTGTTGTCGCCCACAAGAGGGCGCAAGTCTGAGTTTTCCACATGATTCATCGAAAGAGCGCTGACTAAAATGTATTTTGATGGGGATCGAGTGGATTGACCTCTGCTTGAGTGGAGGGATTGTCAATCTGTTCTCCATCAGCCTAATGTGAGTGACAAGATAAGTGGCCAACTTACTTTTATCCTAACAAGCTTTAGCAGCATTAAATCACCTCTGTTCCACACTGCTACAGCGGGAAGTGCTCCTTGTATTAGAGCACTTAGTCATATGCTAGTGTTAGCGTATTCCCAAACTACAAAAGTCAAAGGAAGAAGTGGGTTCATGTTAGTTTCAGCACTGATTTAAAAGGATGCTGTATGTATGGACTGGCTGTTTTTAGCAGCCAGCTAACATGAAGCAGCATTGTGGCACACACAGCATGAGTGAACTGATGTTACTGTAGTGAACTAAAGCGATCACACCAGACAAAGAAGCACTGATTTCAGTTTAAACTCGCCTGAAAGTAGGATGTTGTATGTCTGGTCCAGTGTGGAGAATCACACTGTAGTTAATGACCTGAGGACATTTACATATATTGAAGTTTGTTCACCTTGAAATTATTAGGGCGGAATAGAGAAATCCATATGTCTGCTAGCTTCTGTTTAAATACTGGAATATGCTGTGACATGGATGTGTTAGGGGTGATAGGAGTTTGGTGCGTGCTGCATCAGTGATGTTAGCTGTTTGTACTGAAGCTGAAGTTGCGGAGGGGTACTCTTAAGCTGGGAGACACAGCAAACCTTGTGGCCATGGCACATATTGATGTGCCATCCTTCAGTAGTTGGACTACCTGTGCAACCTCTGTAGGGTCCAGGTACCGCACCATGGTACTAGTAGTGACGCTGACCCAAGTCAACTGCAGAACTAATGAAGAATCAGCCGGAAAAGATGAGGGGGGACAAAATGTCAATGACCTCGTCCTTTTAAACCATTCCTGTTTTGGGGGGTGTCCCATTGTTGCTCCGCTACTGCACCTGTTGTTAATTTCATTAACACCAAAGCAGCTAAAACTGATTAACGGCCCTCCCTGCTACTTAACTGACCAGATCAATATCCCTGAAGTTGAACTGAGTTGATGCTATACTCTGATTAAAAAGTGTTCCCTTTATTTTTTTGAGCGGTGTATATCAGGATCATGAATTCTTTTGTCGTCCACATCAGCCAGTCCTCGATTAAACCCAAAAAAGTTGCTTTGCTGTCATTTAGTTATAATATTCCAATGTAACTACTTAATAACATATTTAATATAGTAAAGCTGTTTAAAGTAGCAGCTAATTATATTACTATTCAATTCACATGCTGTACTGCACAAACCTTTTGGTTTGTTTCAATGTCAGAAAATGACGAATTCTAAAGGTTATAGATCGGTCCAGAGAAAGGACTTTGATTAAGATTGGTTTAGGGTTAAAGTTGGATTTCTGGGGGCCTAACTTGTAGCAGCAGCAGGTCTGGTGTTAAAAATAGTGAGATATTGCTAGTTTGCTAGTGAACACATAAAACTCTGAGCTCACAATCGAAAACAACAACAAAAACACAAAAACAATGATGATAAGCTTTAACATGCTATTGGCTAATAGCATTCCTGTCCTCAGTGTTCAGAGATAACTGTAGATACGCTGTTTATCTAATGCTCCACAGCTTTCAAGCATATGACAAGTTGGTGTGCTTCCAATCCCCGAATCCATGTAATGGTCCTCCCCACGTCCATTTCCGAAATACTGACAGCATCGCCACTAATTCAGTACTCTGTGAACATTCTGTAAATACATCTCATACCAGTGTGATAACATGTGCCTACACATTTAGTACGACCAACAGAATGTGCCATAAATTAGCAAGTACATTTCATTTGTGTTTCTCTTTTTTTATTCAGATATCAATACAGACAATATTAAAAATGGGTGGGCCTGAGCCCAGTGTGCGCCAATCATAATCCTGCCACAGCATCTAACTGAATAAGCCACCCTAGATCGGGATGTGGAGGTAGAGCGGCGACTCAAAACGCCTTCGATGCGGCTGTAAGGTGATCTATAGCGCTGTTCTGCTATCAGAGCAATAGAGACACCAGGTCCCTGCTGTTCAGTAAGTAAATGAGGCCCTGTGGGATATGCTTTTACCAAGCTCAGCTCTCTCTCTCCTTCTCCTCTGCTTCTACCACCTATACATCAGCAGTGTACTCAGCTATAGTCCATTTATCTTTCACCTACAGCAGCAGTACAGTGGTCCAGTGGCTGAAGAAGCAAGATACAAGCATGTGTGTGTGTGTTGTGTATGAGTGTATGTGTGTGAGAGTAGTGACAGAGCTATTTATCACTCCAACTGAGCCCTGTTCTAGTAGCTTGTGTAGCCTCTGCTACAATTACAGTTAAGTCTAGATAAGGTAAATGTAACATTCATTACAGAATGCTCATATTCATAACAGATTTTCAGACTTTAATCTTCACAAAACACAATATTTTTCAACCGTTCAGACTGCTTAACTGCCACCTAGGCATCCCGCTACACGTTCTTCCCCCACACCGCTAAGGTTGTATCAGTTTGATCCAGAGTCCATACCTGGAAGTCTGGTAAACACGTTGGTAGATCTGATCCACCTTTGTGAGCCAGACTTGAGCAGGACATTTTAGGAGTGGTGCGTTTTACTGTGTTAGCTCTTGTTGTGGTGTGTGAGGTCATGTAAATCTTGCGAGGAGGCGAGCAGTAAAGACTGTGTTACGAGATGATGTCATCGTGTAACAGAGAAAAGAGCTGGAATTCCAACATGACGTTTCAAACAGCTGGGAAAAGTGGTTTCTGTGGGTGAGCGTTTCTCCATCTGCCGTGTGCTTTAGCTTTGTAACCTTGCAGACCGTTTACATGCACAAAAGCTTCAACACACTACAGGAACAGAAACAAATGGAAAGGCAAAATAGGTTCCCTTTATCTTTCAATGTTTAATTAATGTATAATAATGTATGTTAAGTAAAGTATTTCTCAGACCCTTAGCTTTCTGTTGGTCCATTCATTTTGAAATGTTAAAACATTGTACACTGCTGCAACCTATAAGCTAATTGCTTAAAGGACAAACAGTGCAGTATCTGTATTGTATGGCATTGTAAGTGTGTTTTGTGTGTAATATTTAGTATATTGATCAGCTGGCTCGATTACAAAGGGCAGGCTAAGGCATGCCCGACATGTGACCTGCCTCGACAGTGACTGATATATGTTTGAAAGGAGGTGTGCATATAATTGAGAAAATGCACACTATGTGTGAGCATGTGCTTGTTTGCTTGTTCTCATACATTGCATATTATCGGTCATGTTGCTGAGACTAAGGTTAGGGTTAGATTTAGTTTTAGGCTTTGGTTTAAAATGATTAAATTCATTGTTGCATGTATGTTGTTACGTATAATCTCCTGTAGAGAAAATGGTGCTTTAAAAAGCTATGCATTGGGGCAGCACATGTTTGTATACCCAGGAAAAACTCTGATATTAGAATAAACTGAGTAAAATACAAATCAATAAATATTGATTGTTTGCTTGTCAGTGGGTTGTTTACCCCAGTATTATTTATGGCTGTCATCCAATACTAGGTTTAACTTATGCTGCTGATGGAATTGAATAAATCCATGTGATGGCTGGAGGCATAAAAGAGAAATCTAGAACCAAACCTGTGGACTTCCAACTAGCTCAAAGATGTTAACTGCTATTATTTTTTTAAAAGCAAGAATGACAACACTTCTGCATCCTGTAGTCATAAGGCTATCTAAATGCAGATATGGCATACATAATACCTTATAATCCCAGGTATAAGATGGTATCATTAGGTATGTTAGGATTACAAGTATACAACTTAAAATGCTGACTTATAAAAAGTGCAACTTCGCAATATAAGGTTTCACAATGCACTACAATGCCTGTTCATAAGAACATTGTAAGCATGAATGTTGTACTAGGTCAGCTATGACTTTTAACAAGCTTTGCTTATTCAAACAGAGCAACTGAATTGCTGTGTGTCCCTAATTACCAGTTACACAATCTCTTAACTTTTCATAGACTGTGGTTAGTGTAGCTCAGCGGGTAACACCACTACCCAGAGTGCCATCTCTACATGTGGGAGACTGGGGTTCAAATCCCGGCCTGGGTGACTACGCTGTGCTACACTAACAAGAGTCCTTGGGCAAGACTCCTAACACTACATTGGCCTACCTGTAACCTTGTAAGTCGCTCTGGATAAGAGCGTCAGCTAAATGCCGTAAATGTAAGATCACTTATAATGCTCTATGAGGAATAATGTTATGAAATATATTAAACAAATGTATTCAAAAATAAATGAACTCTTGCAACGGCCTGGCATAAAACAACTATACTACTGTGTGTTTGTATTAGATCTAATGGCAGGTCCAGATAACTGATTAAACGATTTGCTTAGGTGCCCAAAACATTTGAACATTACTATATAGGACTCCACATCCTGACAATGATTTTGTGCATACCTGACATAGAGGGAACGCTTCTGATTGGTTCGGAGGGATCCTGATCCAGAGCTCATGCTGTGGTTCATCATCTGCTCTCTCAGGTCATGAATTTTAGCCTCAAAGCGCCCGTACTCTGTCAAGATAGATAAACAAACATTAGAGTTAATTAACATGTATCTCTAAAAGCAATGCTTCAGTCTTACAGGAACTAATACCCTCTCACTGCAAGCAGTGTGTGCATGCTAAACATACCCACACACACAAAATACTGTTTGTTTGAAGCTAGTGAACTGACTATTTGGCGTGACTTCTTGCCGTGTGTCTTTTAAGGTGCAGTGTTGCAATGATCTGGCGCCGGCGAGGATCAATACAAGACATCAATACACACAACCCCTCTGAATCTGAGCTCTGAGAGGGGCACTGTACTACTTACTGACCCCCAAGGTCAAACGACCTTACCAATTCAGTCAGAGAGAGAGAGGGAGAGACAGAGAGAGAGAAAGAGAGAGAGAGAGAGAGAGAGAGAGAGAGAGAGAGAGAGAGAGAGAGAGACAGAGAGAGAGAGAGACAGAGAGAGAGAGAAAGAGAGATAGAGAGAGACAGAGAGACAGAGAGACAGAGAGAGAGAGAGAGAGCGAGAGAGAGAGAGAGAGAGAGAGAGAGAGAGAGAGAGAGAGAGAGAGAGAGAGAGAGAGAGAGAGAGAGAGAGAGAGAGAGAGAGAGAGAGAGAGAGAGAGAGAGCAAGAGAGAGAGACAGAGAGACAGAGAGAGAGAGAGAGAGAGAGAGACAGAGAGAGAGCGGGAGAGAGAGGGAGAGAGAGAGAGAGAGAGTTGCTGTCTGTAATGTTGCATAAATAAGTAAATAAACAAATAAGTAAATAACACAGCCTCTATAGGCTGATATATGCAAATGCTGTCTATGCTGATTGGCTGTCCTGTTTTGTGTCTCCTTCAAAAAGCAGGTCTGGTTGAAAATAAGCTCTTGCTGAATGTAGAGGTGGATATCTGCAAATGTAAAGCTAGCCTTGTGCCTTTGCATACGACTGTATACACGCAACTGGATCCACAGTACATCAGATATATGTCTACCATACCGATTCAGCTTCGTCACATACACCAGTTGTTGAGATATTGACACTGTTTCATCTGTTCGATCTGATCGGGAATGGTGTGCTTGTATACAGACTTTCTGTTTTCAGAAACTTAATTAAGTTGTTAATTAAGTGCGCTCCCATCTACTGTACTTCGGCTTGACCAACAGTGACTGCTTCGCATACTCTATCTCAGGGTAGGTCTCCAAGCAAAAATTCAATGCTGGTCTCATCAGTTTTTTTCCCCACTCCATCCTTTGTTTCCCCACTGTTTCCTTTAACCTGCAGCCACCAAACTGCATGTACTCACTCAGGGCAGATCCCCAAACTCTAATCCACAGGCATACAGACCCCCACTCCTCTGTGTGTTGCTTATTTATCTCAAAATCATTTTTAGCAATCAGCTAATAACAAACTTAAGCTATGCCTTCACTCTGCATTGTCTTCAGGAAATGCCATTTCTAGTCAATTGCTATTGTTTCATTACTCAGTGTTCACTTATTCAGTACTATTTAAAGAATACAATTTTCTAACTTACTTCAGTAGGCTCATGTGGGGATTTTGTTTTTTAATAAGTCTCGTTACAGTGTGCTGTGTGTTACAACCCACCAGTCCTGGTCAATGCTGATAAGCATGTACAGTCATGTGTAAAGTCTGGATGCACCTAGTTACATTTCTGCACCTAGTTAAAGTTCACGTTTTTTCACATTTGAATGCACAATTACTGCTTATTGTTGAATGTAATAGCACAAAACAGCATTTAAACAAGTGTTAGGTCTTCACTCTTATCATATCATCATGTCATATCAAAAAATACTGCATTTTGGAGACTGACTTCAGGACAGTCATACAGAGACTCCCTGCCTCAATGCTTCATACTGCTGACCTTCAGAGCACAATGGCAGTTAACAGCAAGGACAAGCCTGCAGCATATACCCATACTGAAGGTCATATCCATCCAGATCATCAGCAAAATAGAGCCCCAGGTGAGCAGAGAGCTAACCACTGCTCAAGACAAACCCCAACCACAACATCACAAAGGCAAATTGCATCGCAGCTGTAATAAAAAAATTATAGATTTATGAAGGAAAGAAAGGAAAATATATGTTAATTATGTTAATGGAAATTCGAAAGGTTTTTCAAAACACTACAATAAAAGGTGAAGCTTGTAAAAGTGTGTAGATTGTCAAATTAAACAATCTAATAAACAAAAAAAAGTGTATCTCCATTTTGCCTAATTTTTACTTTTACGCATACTTTGAATACAGCATTTGCCTTTTACTTTGTACAAAAATTAATAATGAATGGACCAACAAAAATGGACAAAACTGCTTATAAAAAATCTCTTTACATGTGGACTTGAAAATTAAATTTGTTTTTTTTTTGTACCCCCCTGTAAAGTTTCAGTTTTGGAGATATAGGACAGCAATGATGTAGTACAAGCTCAAATCATAAAAAGTCTGGAAAATGCAATAGTAGGGATAGTGTGTCAGAAAACGCAAAACAAATGCAGACCTGAAATTCAGGAATGGATGTATAATAACAAATCAAACTGACCAGAAACAACATGACATACTATGGGTAAATTTTATCATACTGTCAAAATGTTTTTTACTGTTCTGGGATTGCACACGCATCAGTTATAAAACACTGGCTTCACCACGTGAATATTTACATAAAAGAAAACATTGAAAACATTAAAAAGTGAATTGTCCTTGTATAAGGTAGTATGTAAACTTTGAAAAGTATCAAACCTGACATTCATTTCCCAGTTCACACTGCATATATAGACACTAATCCGTAAAAACAGCGTGGTCTGAAGTTGTTGTTTTTGTGAAAAATATTTACATATATACATCTCTACATTACACAGCCCGATCATTCATACTGTTAATCAGGAGCCTCTTAGCCTGGGCTGCAATAGAGGGCAGCCAATCAGAAAACAGATCATTTACATAGCAAGCCATTTAAACACTCCTGGTCAGGATACATTCTTTGTTGATCTAGTAAGCTAATGCTTCCTCTACAGAGAACACAGAGGGCATTTTACTGCACAGGAAGTTCAACAAATTGGAGTAAAACATCAGAGACATGATATTGCATAACTTGTGCACAGGGCACATTTTCTATATGTTATCTATATGTATTTAAATGAAATACCCTAAATTCAGCAAATAAACAGTAATTGTGTATTCAAATCAAAATTGTGTTCTCTGTGGAGGATGTGGTAACTTAGGGGATGTGGTAAGAACACATAATTTGACCAAGAACACATAAGGTGCCCAAACTTTACATACGACTGTATTTACACATAGCAGCCTCCTTATCTGCGTTTTTGAAAGATGAAGAGAGGCTTTAAAACGGACATGTAAAGAGCAGTTATGAGTGGCACATAAAACCAATGCGATAAACAGACAAGAGCAGAAACATGCACGAGATAGGAGCTGTTTCTGAGAGCTATTAAACAGGCTTGAATGTCAGAAACAGACAGGACAGGTGTTTAGGATCAAAGTTGCGTTTGAGTAGGTGATGGTGCACCCAGCTGATCCGTTTCCTGAGTTCTAGAGGAAGATGACTCAGAATGACATGGAACGTCCTTCGTTGCTCTCTAGCGAAGTGCTGGATCTGCTCAGTTTCTCTGACACACACGAGCCTGCGTGAAACACGCATCGTCTTTCATGTACACACGTGTACTGCTGCGTCTACACACGATAACATTCTTATACACGCACAGGCATCCTTTACTCTCTCTCTCCCTGTCTCTCGCACAGATCAACACACTTGCAGCGCCATTCAGTTCATCTTCTGATCGGCAGTCCCTTCTTCAAAAAGCTGAAGTACAGGCTGGTACAGACTGCATACCCTAAACCAGCATTTTTGAATTTTTGTTTTTAATTTTTTCCACATTGAAAACACTAACTGTGCCTTCATAATGTGGATATTTGATTCTGTATTGATGGCTAGAAACTGTCTAAATTCACCTGAAATACAGTCTCTTAGCCTACAGTAATAATACTGTCTTCAGCCCTACAATAAAGAAACCCTTTTTGAAGTAACACCGTGAAAGTGCCAGAAAGGGCTCTGTGTTTAGTGCAACAGAATTTTTTAGAGAACCTGCTTAGCTTAAATCAGATGCGTGAGCGTGAAGCAACCATTTAAAGAGCCCTGACATAATGTAAATGTTCCAGACAGATCCCTTAAACAGGTATGTACTCAGGTATGTATAAAACAGACCATAAAAAGCCACCTTTGGTTCCCTGAAGTTCCCTAAAAGATCTGTGAGTGTGAAGAACCTTTTGATCTACATTTAAAGATCTCTAAACTTTAAGAAATGTTCTTCATGCTCACACTTATCATGCGCAAAAGTGGTTCTCCAAAGAACAATCCACTGAAATCTTGTTCTGGAAACCAGCCATAGTTCGTCTATAGCACTGCTCAAAGAACCGTTTGCGACACCTTAAATGCAGAACATTTACAAGTCCTGGTTCTTTAAACCCACACTACCCTTTTTCAAATACTGTTCCTAAAGGAACCAAATAAAAGGCTTTTCTATGCAAATAATTAAATATGCAAAAAACAAAAACCAAATCCATGACCAAAACATCTGCTGCTTCATTCGCCTGGTTTCTATTATTCATTTGTGAGCATTAATCTTTAATCCAGACTACAGATCTTTAATCCAGACCCCACCAAAATAAGGCACCATTCAGAGATTCAGCTGTATGAATCAGTCTAAAAATGGATCTTACACACAGAGACCTCATCTCCAGCTAAATCAGAGCACGAGGACAAGATGTTGAACTGTACTGCGCTTCAGCTATACAGTACTGCTACCTCCCACATGACGGGGCTGGATTAGTTTCAAGCATACACATGCAGACACATGGAAACCGGAGCCAGCCAAGAGCACAGCACGCACCTACCTCTCCGAGTCCAGATCAACACGCACAGTCGTGATCCTGAGGACAATATTCGCCTTTCAATCTCACACTTCAGCAAACCTTTAGTACACAAACGCGCACCCTCGTGCCGAGACGAGGAGTGTAACAAAGAACAAAGGCTGGAGTAGCGTGGTATAAGCTGTGTAGAGTAAATGAGTAGAGAGAGAGAGAGAGAAAGAGAGAGAGAGGGAGAGGGAGAGAGAGAGAGAGAGAGAGAGAGAGAGAGAGAGAGAGAGAACGAATGAATGAATGAGAGGGAATGGTGGGGAGAGAAGAGGATGCAAGTGGCTCAGTTTGGCGAGATGCTCAGTGTCTGCAGAGTGAGGGTTTGGCCGCTCCCCATACGCACACAGAGACACACACACACACACACCACACTATGATTCTTCCTCTTCTCTCTCCCTTGCTCCTGCTCTCCGTCTCTCTCTCACTCCCAACACAACACTCTACTACAGGACCTTTCTACAACTGAAGCGCATTAAAGTGCCACACGTGCTTTTCTTCCCTTGCAAACTCTCAGAGATCAAAAGGCGCAGTGGATTTCTTTCTGGGTGTGATCTTCTCTCATTTAATCTGCCCTGGATTGCTTCGCTCACTTCAAAACATAAACAAGCCCCAAAAGCAAATCCTGACACATAAGGCACTGACAGGTTTTCAGTGAGTTTCTTAAACCGGAGCAAAAACGTATAAACACTGCGCCATGAATAAAATCGCTTGTCTTATGAGTCAAAATAAGCAAAGCCTGTGATCAGAACAAACAGCAGTGAGAAGTGTAGAAATTCTCTCTAATTTCACCTATTTTATGAATAATTCAAGTTTTATCTATAATAATTTAATACTGTCCTCAATAATGATGAATGATGAGCTAGATTTTTGATTGACTACAGAGCAGCATTTGTAGCAAGCCCATCTTTGGATCCTACAACCAATTAAGAGTCTCACAAGCTAAACTGGAGAGCTAACCCTGCTGCTGCAGGATACGCATTTTGCTAAAGTGCACTTTAGCAATTTCAAACAGTTATGAATAGTTGTGAATGTGTTTTCTTTTCTAGTCTTCTATAAACTTTATTTACACTCATCATCAAAATAATAGTTGCACCCTGAAGGAACTGTGGGATTGCAATGCTATTTGGATGGAAGATAAAGAGTGAGGGGCTTGGATGGTGGAGCATCTACTCAGTCTTTCAACAGGCTAACTTTATCACTGCTTGTGCCACCATCACCAGCCGGCTCAAAGAAAACCACCACTTTCTGAAGCCTGTTCTTTATTGTTCTTCAGGTCTTTACTGGAGAACATTTCTCTGTGCTCAGGTTCTGCTTGGAAACACCAACCCTATGGACCACCAACTTATACGAACCTCATTCTCTTCCAGTAACCTCACAAGCATTAAGAAGTCTACATCCTGTATACCATCTTCAACCTATCTCCACCACTGCACACACTAGGTCCACCACACACATTTCAGCATTTCCTCATTTCTTCTCCAAACAGTTTCTCTGTTTTGACCTTTACAGAGCACCTCTTCCATGCTGCTCTCATTTTTCAGAACTGCCTGCACATTCTGCTGCTGCCAGCCTCCACTCAACTCTCTCAGCATCTCTAGATGGGTTTGGCCTCAAAACTGTCACCACCTTCATATTCCACTTCCTGGCTGTCAGATGCTCTCCAATCTAGTAGAACAACATTATGCAGAGCTGAGAGAAAATGGAGGAAGTGCAACTCACCAATAGACCTGGTAAAGTATCAGGTGTGGCTTGCCTCAGTATCTTCTTTCATTACTGCAGCAAAAACCAAATGTTCCACTAAAAGAAGTATAACAAGCTTAACTTACATGAGCTATTCTCTGTAATTCAACCCGTCAACCCCATTCCCTTATTTACAGGAGAATAATCTATACTAATCTATATAATCTAACTGCCAGGAATGAACCTTGGTGAGTAGGTTTGACATTGTGAGACATGCAAATGATTCAAGCTTCCTTAACACCACGTCATAGTCGCCAAAGACTGCAGTGGTGTCATGCCAGACAGTCATGGAGTCACTCAAAACGGCAGTGGGTATTCAGCGGGATTATTGCAGGACACCATTAGGAACCTCTACAACTCCATGCTGAGACGTCTGACACTGTGAATCAGCAGAATCCACACTCACCAAAGCAGACATCCTCTCTCATATCTCTCATCATATCTATTAAGGTTGATTGTTCCATGTAGCCTGGGCAAGGTCACTTTAAACAGCCTGAAATCTTATACAACTGGTGTTCCTCAGGGGTCAATTCTCGGTCCACTCATATTCTATAAATACTAAACCGGTTCACATTACTTTTCTTGCCACTGACATGCTGATGATAAACCATTCTATCTCTCTTTCCCCCATTCTGCTTCTCATGTATTACAGAAAATAAAAGACAGCATCTTTCATATGAAACTTTGAGACTGTAGCTCCCTACTGGCGTAGTTCTAACTGGTTCCCGTTTTCTCCTTAACATTGTGCAGCTCATACTGTCCCGCATTCACTCCTTATTATTGATGTCAGAGGCTTTAAGTGGAACAAGTATATTATGAGTCACTGGCTTGATTTTTAAATCCGTGTAAAGCTCTCCTCAGCTGGAACTGCTGACACTTGGTGAGAAAGATAACAAACAACAGATGGAATTTTCAGGATACAGCTCTGTTAAGCTTAATTCTGAATTCCAACCTATGAGATCCAGCTGGATTAAGGAAGTCTGTGATGAGAGATTTGACAGTATGTGCTGAAGATAGGATTAATCCAGCACTGAAGCTGAAAGATCATGACTGCTGGTACAGAGCAGCTCTGGAGAGCTGGCAGTAGTCACACACATATACTGAAGTCTAATCATCATGTTCAAGCAATAGTGGAGACGCTGCTCTAACATTAACAGACAATGCTAGTGTATGTGATTGTTTATACCAATAGGGTGTAATCAGGTGTGCTGTGAGAGGGTCTACTTCCTATGTAGTGACAGAACATTCTGTTCTACTAGTTATAGGCCCTGGGCTAAATACTGACTAAGACACCACCCAGCTGCCCGTCTGCCTCTACTCTGGACACTAAAATATGACTTTAGAAAATTCTGAGACATGTTTGGAAAAGACAGGGAAAGAGGCATGACCAACATGACTAAAGGTGGCAATGAACAGACCTTTATTGCTTTTTATTTACAGTTCTTTAGTTATTCAGGATCTATTATTTAGAATGGTAGCAACATTAGTAGTTTGCTCATTTAATTTCTGGTCAAATTATTTCCGGCCCATTATTAATCTAATGAGTCAGGAAATTATTATTGAGTCAAGAAAAAAGCAAAAATTGATGTTTAATGGAAAATGACACATGAACTGATCAACTAAATCTACTATCAAATTTATCAGCATTTAGTGTGTTGACTTTATTACAGCCTCCATTCATTACAGATGTGCTATTAGTTTGTCAAAGAAATCAGCAGACCACTTAATTCAATCTTAAACGTTTTACGGTTGCTTTTTTCGTTTCTTATGTTTTCCATCATTTGCTTCTCACAATACCAGAGTTATACCAGAAACTTTCAGTTATGCTGAGGTCTGGACTATCGGGGGGTCAGCCCATTGTTCTGAGAACAACAGCAACTTGTGCTAAGTCTTGGGTGTTTATTAGGAGTCCCATTTGCCACTACCACCCTATAATAATTTACTGAACTCCAGTTTTGGAAAACTCTTATTGTTTTCTTTCCCGGTCTTTATGCAAGCAGTCTGTCTCATGGCTATATATAACACACATATATAAAAATATCTAATTAATAACATGTACTTAATGGCTTGAAATTAAATGTACAGTACTGTACAAATGTATTTATTATTACAACTTTATTTAGTTATTACTTATTCTCATCTATTTCTGTATATGCATAACATTACAATACTCTAATTTTATATTGCATATTTTATTATATTGTGAGAGGAAAGCTAAACAAGCACACAGAATGCAGCTACCAATGTCAAAGCATTTACACAACATAGCCTCAGTTCACCATATTCTCTAAATGAATAGCACAGAATGTGGACAAAGTGATACTAACTCTGCTGTCCTGGACTGTTATTCTACAGTATTCTTAGGAAACTGGACCATGACCAGTTCTTACTATTACACACTGGTAAATTAAACAGGGCAGAGATATGAAACTGCGCTAGAGAGAAAGCAGAATGCTGATAGCATCATTTAATAAATATTGTTTTCATTCATAGAGTTCTGAAAATTACAATCACTGTTAAATGACCTCGGCATGCCCTCCGCATGCACACATACACGCACACTCACGCGAAACTCCTTTGATTCTAAATATCCCAATCAGAGGGAGTAATCCTTCCACGCGAAGCGAGGGAATATAACATGTCTGAGCAGACAGCAGCTGTCAGAGCATAACCACGTCTTCTCTGCAGTCACACTGTACAGGATTTTATGAGAGAACCTTGGAAACCCTGTGTTATGAAAATCATGTGAGTGGAATCTCTTTGTCTCAGGTTTTTGTTGAGTGTGGGTCTGTGTGTGCATTTCTGTGTGTTTGAAAATTCCTCCAGGTGCTGCAATGGAGGCTGTAGTTGTCAGAGAGGGTTAGCGTCTGAGTGCTAGTGATGTCAGGCCGTCCCTTCCAGCAGCCCCGCACTGTCTCACACGCTCCTCTACCAATAGTTGTACACGCACACCCAAATGCCAGCAATGACAACCTCGCTCCACCGCAGCTCCATTAGAAAATGCCAGCTCAAAAGCCCCTCACTCTTTTCAAAGCAGAAATAAAAACTTCAGACAGCTGAGGGCAGCATTCGAGGACACTCGTTCTGGGCTTCTGTGTATTCTTCATGTCTACCACCAATGCATACTGACCGGATACAAATACTTTTTCAACAAAAATAATAACTATAAGCATGCCACAGCTGGTGACACAGAACACATTTTAATAATAATAATAATAATAATAATAATAATAATAATAATAATAATAATAATAATAATAAGCCTAAATTCCTGATAGATAGATAGATAGATAGATAGATAGATAGATAGATGAGGGAAATTCTAGAAGTTATTACTAATTATGAACAATTCAGCAAAAAAAAAATGACTGCAAACATTCCAACTTACCTCATAGGCTATTTATAACGGTTGCTAAATGACTGATAAACTGATAAAGACTGATAGGTGCTCTTTGTAGTTCTACAGATACAGACTGACGCATGACTAGTGTGGTACAGGGGTTGGACAATGAAACTGAAACACCTGTCATTTTAGTGTGGGAGGTCTCATGGCTAAATTGGACCAGCCTGGTGGCCAATCTTCATTAATTGCACATTGCACCAGTAAGAGCAGAGTGTGAAGGTTCAGTTAGCAGGTAAGAGCACAGTTCTGCTCAAAATACTGCAATGCACACAACATTATGGGTGACATACCAGAGTTCAAAAGAGGACAAATGGTTGGTGCACGTCTTGCTGGCGCATCTGTGACCAAGACAGCAAGTCTTTGTGATGTATCAAGAGCCACGGTATCCAGGGTAATGTCAGCATACCACCACAAGAAGGGACGGAACCTCCACCAGCATCACGTAGTGACCTGGCCACTATCCTGCAAGAAGAATGGCTTAAAATCCCTCTGACCACTGTGCAGGACGCAGTATATGTCATTCCCAAGACCAACTGACGCTGTATTGGCCGCAAAAGGAGGCCCTACACCATACTAATAAATGATTGTGGTCTAAAACCAGGTGTTTCAGTTTCATTGTCCAACATAGCATAGCATGGAGGCTTATTGGTCTGCTAAGCTGACTAATATGGATATAATGACTTGAGTTTGACCATCCTGGACTGTTATTCAACAATAATTAGTTATTCAGTTAGTTAGGAAACCGGGTCATTACCAATTCTCACCATAACATCAGAGCCTGTGCTCAGTTATATAATCAAGATCTTTCTTATGATTTTGTTGGTGCCCCTTGGATGGTAAATCCAGGTAATAAGAGCCACTTAATAGTTTATAACACCTTAAATACAAACAATAGTAGGTATGTTATACCTATTATACCTATTATAACATATCCCATTCATACACAGAACATGTATTCAGTGAGCACTTCTCTCACATCTACACAAAACAATGTATTTCTCTGAAGTATGAAGGTTATTTCCCTCAAACACCTTAACAAGCTTTACCTCACAGATTTAAGGTACGAATGACTGATGCTAAATCTTTAAATTAAATTTCCAAACTAGCTTATTGGGCTAGCTAACTTTACTCTGAGCACCTGACAGTAACTATTACTAATGTAACAGATTACAATACTGCGCATGTATCCAGAAAACATTAGGGTTTATATTATAAAGACTACAAAGTTATGCCACTGTGGGCTTCTTTATAGTATTTAGACATAATAGAATAAGTAGTGGTAAAAAAACAGCAAAAGTAAAGTAATAATTATTATTTCCCCTCCACTGGGGCTCTCAGTGCCCCGGTGGGTAGGCTCTCTGCCACCCTGCGGCACCTCTAGCATTCACTTGCACCGCTTATGTCACGGGCTGGCTCTGTTGAGATGCACATGGAGAAAAACAGATCCACAGAGCAACTGACATGACTCAGCATCAGAATTCAGGAAGTGTGTGTTGTGCCTCCGAGCAATCGGATAAAATCAGGTGTGAATGTGTTTTGCAGATGGTGACAGACAGAACCGGTGAACTCAGCTGCTTATCTACAGCCATCTGGCTTTCCTTATCAGTAATGGTATACCAGTCTCTCTCTGTTTCCGTATTTTTTTCTTATATACTGCACATCTTCCTCTAAACTCCTCCAATTAAGTCAGTGAGGCTCTCTCTCTCTCCACCTGTTGCTTCCTGTCTCACATTTCCCATCAGAGCAGAGGTAAAGCACCTCTAGACATTCATACCTACAATTTCTCAGTTCTTTGCAGTTTAAAGTGAATCATAACGTTCACACGAAGTAGCTAAAACAGCATGTGCTAACTGGTCGTATCTACACCTAATTAACTTTTAACTTGTATTTCCATGTCTTGCTAACAAAACCTTTTATTCTTCGCTCAGCTTTTTGGGTAACACTTTACTGTGGTGCAGTGTTTATAAGGCTACATAGAACCCTTATTGGCCTGTCATCAGTGACAAAGTGACAAACCATATTACAACACATATATAAACTTAATAATATACTAATTTCTATACTATTCTAACTTTGTCTGTGCTGATGTCAAGTTGACATAACATCTGCATCTGGGGATTTTTCCGTTTATCAGTTGTTCTTGCATTGAGTTGCAGTAAAATGACATCATTTATACAACTGACTGAGCTTAGTGCATATCACAGTATACATATATAATGCTGATGACATGGCGTAGCCATGATCAAAAGAAACAAAAATGCTTACTTTTGTGCTGACATGGACTTCATCAGCACTATGTCATTGTGAATCAAACATCATTTCACCATAGAATGTGTCATAGCAATTTAATGTCAGGCAAATTACTATCACCTGACATAGACATCAACTGACAAATGCAAGCTTTATGATAAATGACTTGCTGGAATAGCTGTTTATATTGTACATGAAGGTTAATGTCGGTTGTCATGAAGGGGTTAAGCAGGTGACATGCAGCCCACTGACTGTGCCTCACCGTAAAGAGCTACAGTTTTTAGTTCATATTTCTTCACACAATTCAAAAGAGCAAACTGCTAAGAATACGTGATCTATATTGCTTTGTGAAGCACAATATACTTTTTTATAATGATTAGTATCTTTCATGACTAATAGATTTCCTGGGGTCCATTTACGCAAAACATTTTCTACAGATTATAGATGTTTTACAATGACCAATAACATTTATGACCAGTAGTTTTATCAGTTAGGACAAATAATCTAATAGTGGTACATTTAAAAGAAATATCTATGTATATCATCAAAAACTATGGACACAATTAATTAATAAAAAAAATTGACACTTTGATCTGCATTAAATCAAAATAACCCAGACTAAAAGTACCCTTTGCTTTGAAACATGCAGTGGGTCAGTATTCTTTAAGAACTGAAGCTATCCACAATATATTCAGATATGTATGTTGTGACATACTGTAATGTAATTTACTCTGATAACGATAAACAACATTATCCATGTTTTGATGAATAACAGGCCAACAGAAATAGAATAAAATTACTTTTTAATTTTTTTTTCACTGCTAAATCTTGTTACATTAACCTTTGTTATAGCTGAAACTCCACATCCCATTACCAGATTGCAGGAACAGAATTTCTATATTTGTTGCTTAAACTGTTTTGTCATTCATTTACCCAGCTATCATGGGACATTCCCAGAAAATTACCTAAAGGTTGTAATAATGTATTAGACAAAATTTCTTACTTACTTTTAACACACCACTAGCACTTTGGTGCTGCATTGGTACAGTGGAACCTTTGGGCTCTAATACTGTATAGAGTAAGTTATAGATATTGTGTACAGCCAGCGATCTCCGTATTGAATTTTCCCCCAGAGGTCAGAAAAGTACATCTACCCTATCTCTTGATTTCTAATTTGTTCAGAGAGAAGTGGTTAGCATTATCAGAGCAGTAGTTAAGAGACACTAGTAATTCTCTTTTTCTGTCACATACCAAGTGCTTTGTTTGCATATGGAGGTATTAGTGCTGCCTCTGTGTTCAGCTATGCTGCAAATGTTTGGTGATAAGAAAGAGCTGTGTTGATTACTGTATCTGGATTTTGCCTGGTGATGTGTAATAAAGTTGGAGCTAATGTTAAGGCAAACACTGCGTTCGTTTGTGCTTTTCATCAACACACTCTTTTAATGATCTTTTAAAGATACCCCTCTTATCCGCCACCGCTGTCCGAAACATCCAACTGTAAGCTAACTGTAAAGCTGAAGCATGTTACTTTCTCAGAAAATTATTTTCATGAGAGATATTTATGAGGAGCGTTGTCCAAGACTTGTTTAACCTTAATAAAAATAAAAATTATTTTGACGTTTTAATGTCGTTTTTTTTTACTGAGACACCAGTACCACTAGAATGTTGGATGTTCCCAACATCGGTCACCTCACTTGTTAATGGACTGTGCCAGGCAATTAAGAAATCTTGTTTTTGCACCATTCCTACCAAATTCATGGGTTTACAATGAGACAAAGTTTGTCCTCTGTGGGTACTATTACTCCGTATATGCAACATTACCATGGCAGCAAACTATTCTCCTCAGAGCAAAGAAAGCCGCTATTGAGGGACGGCCGCTATTGAGGGACGGCCGCTACTGAGGGACAGTCGCTATTGAGGGACGACCACTATTGAGGGACAGTCGCTATTGAGGGACAGTCACTACTGAGGGACAGTCACTACTGAGGGACAGTCACTACTGAGGGACTGTCGCTATTGAGGGACAGTCACTATTGAGGGACGGCTGCTATTGAGGGACAGCCGCTATTGAGGGACAGTCGCTATTGAGGGACAGTTGCTTTTGAGGGACAGTCGCTATTGAGGGACAGTCGCTATTGAGGGACAGTCACTATTGAGGGACAGTCACTATTGAGGGACGGCTGCTATTGAGGGACAGCCGCTATTGAGGGACAGTCGCTATTGAGGGACAGTTGCTTTTGAGGGACAGTCGCTATTAAGGGACAGTCGCTATTGAGGGACAGCCACTATTGAGGGACAGTCGCTATTGAGGGACAGCCGCTATTAAGGGATAGTCGCTATTGAGGGACAGTCACTATTAAGGGACAGTCGCTATTGAGGGACAGCCGCTATTAAGGGATAGTCGCTATTGAGGGACAGTCACTATTAAGGGACAGTCGCTATTGAGGGACAGTCACTATTGAGGGACAATCACTATTAAGGGACAGTCACTATTAAGGGGGAAAGTCGCTATTAAGGGACAGTCGCTATTGAGGGACAGTTGCTTTTGAGGGACAGTCGCTATTGAGGGACAGTCGCTATTGAGGGACAGTCACTATTGAGGGACAGTCACTATTGAGGGACGGCTGCTATTGAGGGACAGCCGCTATTGAGGGACAGTCGCTATTGAGGGACAGTTGCTTTTGAGGGACAGTCGCTATTAAGGGACAGTCGCTATTGAGGGACAGCCGCTTTTAAGGGACAGGAGCTATTGCGGTACAGCCGCTATTAAGGGATAGTCGCTATGGCGGGCCAGTCACTATTAAGGGACAGTCGCTATTGAGGGACAGCCGCTATTAAGGGATAGTCGCAATTGAGGGACAGTCGCTATTAAGGGACAGTCGCTATTAAGGGACAGTCGCTATTGAGGGACAGTCACTATTGAGGGACAATCACTATTAAGGGACAGTCACTATTAAGGGGGAAAGTCGCTATTAAGGGACAGTCGCTATTGAGGGACAGTTGCTTTTGAGGGACAGTCGCTATTGAGGGACAGTCGCTATTGAGGGACAGCCACTATTGAGGGACAGTCGCTATTGAGGGACAGCCGCTATTAAGGGATAGTCGCTATTGAGGGACAGTCACTATTAAGGGACAGTCGCTATTGAGGGACAGACACTATTTAGGGACAATCCACGCATTAAGGGGACAGTCCACTATTAAGGGGGGAAGGAACAAAGTCTCTATTAAGGGGACAGTCGCTACTGCAGGGGACAGTTTTGCTGTATTTGAGGGACAGTCGCTATTGAGGGGACAGCCGCTATTAAGGGATAGTCCCCCCGCTATTGAGGACAGTTCACTATTAAGGGACAGTCGCTATGAGAGGAAGCCGCTATTAAGGGATAGTCGCTATTGAGGGACAGTCACTATTAAGGGACAGTCGCTATTGAGGGACAGTCACTATTGAGGGACAATCACTATTAAGGGACAGTGACTATTAAGGGGGAAAGTCGCTATTAAGGGACAGTCGCTATTGAGGGACAGTCGCTATTGAGGGACAGTCGCTATTGAGGGACAGTCACTATTAAGGGGGAAAGTCGCTATTAAGGGACAGTCGCTATTGAGGGACAGTCGCTATTAAGGGACAGTCGCTATTGAGGGACAGTCGCTATTGAGGGACAGTCGCTATTGAGGGACAGTCACTATTAAAGGACAGTCGCTATTGGGGGACAGCCACTATTAGGAGGTGTTGCTGTATTTCTTGTGTACTTAAAAACAGACACAGTAGTACCATATTTAAGAAAAATAAAAAAAAACTTGTTTTGTATTCAAAATGTCACATGTTATACTGCATTAAACTGAATTAAACAGGCTGTCTGTGCGATCAAACCTGACTTTGGGAAGTCTTTTAAAGTGCTGGCAATATCCACAACATGCACATGGTGAGATATTGTGACATAAATGATCTTATATCGTCATTTTGCCTGTAGCCCGCAGTCAAGCCTGACCAGTGAAATGCTAAATGTATAAATCACCACTGCAGTTGGCATATATCTTCTGCCTGTTTCATAATTGTCTGGCTATATAATCTGCAGTGCTGTACAGAACACATTTACGGTTGGTTTGCAGTTACAGGAAGGCCAGTCCCATGCCAGTGTATACCTGAACAAGCCTCTGCTCTGGGTCCTAAAGCTACCCAAGTTAAACCCTTAAACTCCAGGTGCATTATTATTATATTGTTATTGCTACTGAATTACTACTAATTCTGAAACTTCCATGCAGATGATATACATGTGTTATGTAGTTTGTGGGAGTAAAGAAGTGAAGAATAGAAGTGTCGGCCCACATACGGACCCAAATAAATGGGCTAAATCTTTCTCTCTTACTTTCTTCCTGCCAGGGTAGACAATAGAGAAGTGTGCCTGCCCTACATTTAGTAGGGAGCGTTATGCAGTTCCCTCCATAGGCAAATGATGCTACTGTATCAGATGTTCCTGTGAGATTAGCTAGGCTGGGTTATACTCCCATACTGTGTTTGCACTGCAGCAGAACAAAAAGAGCTTATTGTGAATAATGTGCCGCACTAGCAAGCTTCAGTTTCAGCTTAGCTTTGCTGCTATTAGAGATGACCTCTGCTATCTTGCCAAAGGACAACAACGGACGAGATGAGAGCAGGATTCGATGTTAGCAGGATATGGCACAGCACTAAAATTATACTGGCTGCACATGATTAGCTCAGACACGGCAATTAACACCTCTATTTAACAACAGGAGGTGCTATTCCACACCTAACAAACATGCACTGACCCACAGACAGTTAAATGCCTTTCTGTGCCTTCTGCAGCACAGGAAGCATCACTATAGCACAAGTTTCTGTGCATGATGTGAGAATGTTTTGTGTGTGTGTGTGGGTGTGTGCAAGATGGAGGAATTGGTGGGGTTGAGTAGGGAAGAGTGGGCAGAGGGAGAAATAAAGAATGAGAAGTGAGCCAGTGCAGTAGGGATAATTATCCTGAACATCCCACTGTCTCCCGGGATCATTATTTAGTGACGGCAATGCACAATGCGGTTTATACCTGAAGCACAGCATAACCTGTCTCAAGGTCTTACTCTAAGAAACTGGCCTAAACCATAAGCAGTATAAAATACATTATAGTCCTCTTTACACATATGGCCCCTTATCCTGCCTCTATTAATACATATGAAGCTCTATGACACCTCACTTTCAGGATGCACCTAAAGCCAAATTCTAGCTGGATAGTTTTACCTTGCATGTGCTTTTGTTGATTGATAAGCAGAGGTTGGTAGTAACCAGTTTAAGTACATGTACTCTAGTATTGGGTTTGTATTCATGGATTTGTACTTGTGAATCTGCAGTGTCTGTTGTTTTAGTCTGCTAAGTATTCATTTTAAAGCAAATTATCTTCAATAATAAAGCCTGGAGCTTCTTCAGTAAGCAGACAAAGGCACCCCTGCTTCCTGGCACCTTAAAGACTATGGGACCTATTAAAAAGACCTGGCATTTAACTTGGCACAGTTCCTTTGTCCTCATACTCAAAACAGGGCTAATTGTAATCTACACCATTTTGGGTGAAGGCTTAAAAAGAAGACAAATGAAACATCTGGAAAGTGCCTCTCCCAGGGCAGAGCGATTTCTGTGTTGTGTTTGGCATATGTTGAGTTGAACAAGACTTTAGTAGCCTAATGATACTGAATCTGACACTGAATGGAAGTTAGCTTTTGTTGTTGTTTGTACCGGTTTAATTCTAATCCAAAAACAGTATAATAATACTCACATAAATGGCAGAGTTATGAAGTTTGTGCAGGGCTGTCTGGGATAATCTGGGGAAATTATGAATCTACTTCATTCTGTATAAACTCTCCAGTCAAAACCTGTACCAACCATAGTACTGCAGCTCCTATAAAACTAATCCAGCTCAAATAAGGCATAAGACCATGAGTCTTATTATGAGAACTGAACCCTGTTGTTTACATGATCATACTCCCGTCTTTAAGAAAAAAGTTTTACCCAGATGGAATCAACCGACAGGAATGAAAATTTGTGGGTAGGTTCGACATCATGAGTTATGAAAACGATTGAAGTTTACGCTCTGCTGTGATTGTCTTGCAATCTTAAGGCTCATTCACATGATAAAAAAGAGGGAGTAGTGAGATCCAAGCATTTTTTGTCTAACCACTCTCAAACCTACTGAAAAGACAACATTTTAAGGATACCGGTATATAGGCTTGCTGTGACATACTCACCATCATTTGAAGCCATTCAGCTCTGCCCTGCCCTTTTCTTAACCTTAGCATTTTCACCATCAGTGTGTTGAGTCAGTTGTATGAGCTTTTTGTGCTTCGCTACAAGCGAGATGAGTTCTGCCGCCTTCCTAACGCATACATGTTCGAGCTACAGCCTTGACACCAGAGCTCCGAATGGTCAGCCTGATTTTAACGCATCCATACAGTGCAGGAAATAGGGCAGGTGGGAATATGTCAGTTTTGGACTGAAGGACAGCATAAATACATGTGTTTGTTTTAAAAGCTTTTGGGTCCACTAATACTGAACCATTAGAGCGCATGGTGTCTTGCCAATGACAAACTTTTCAAAGCAGGGCTACATACAGGGGTTGGACAATAAAACTGAAACACCTGTCATTTTAGTGTGGGAGGTCTCATGGCTAAATTGGACCAGTCTGGTGGCCAATCTTTATTAATTGCACATTGCACCAGTAAGAGCAGAGTGTGAAGGTTCAGTTAGCAGGTAAGAGCACAGTTCTGCTCAAAATACTGCAATGCACACAGCATTATGGGTGACATACCAGAGGTCAAAAGAGGACAAACTGTTGGTGCACGTCTTGCTAGCGCATCTGTGACCAAGACAGCAAGTCTTTGTGATGTATCAAGAGCCACGGTATCCAGGGGTAATGTCAGTATACCACCAAGAAGGATGAACCTCCACCAGCATCACGTAGTGACCTGGCCACTATCCTGCAAGAAGAATGGCTTAAAATCCCTCTGACCACTGTGCAGGACGCAGTATATGTCATTCCCAAGACGAACTGACGCTGTATTGGCCGCAAAAGGAGGCCCTACACCATACTAATAAATGATTGTGGTCTAAAACCAGGTGTTTCAGTTTCATTGTCCAACCCCCTGTATGTTACTCATAAACTACTGGCTGATAAACTGGAAAATGTAATTGTTATTACCAGCCTGATATTAGAAAATACAAGAAAATTTAGCCAATTTTCTAGTGCGCTGGTTATCATAATGGACAATGCAACTGCCCCATATGTGAAAAACTAAAAGGAAGTGTCTTTTAAATAATGTTAAATATTTAAATATAATCATGTAAATGTTACCAAAATGTGATGATGATGGCTAAGGTAATTGTGACTGGCAAAACCGTGACACGTCTGTTATGCGGTTCATAGACTAATTCAGCCAAATTTTCAGCAGTTACCTAACCAAAAATGTAATTCTTTAAAACAGTAATCCTCACATGATTATACATTATCAATTAATGGCTGTATGGTGAGATTACTTATTCTAGAGTGCACACAGTCTGTTACTACCCAGCACACATGATCTATTATCATTATCAGCTATGAAAGCTAGTTCTGGTGGGTGGTCAAATCCCAGACTCTGTTCTATAGTGCTGAGAGTGAAGCAGCTGATTTAGTGTGTCTACAGTATCCCGCAGTGATGTGCAGACTTGCTGTGTGTGTCAGAGCGTGCTGTGCGTGTTTCAGAGTGTGTGTGCTGCAGTATGGCGGTTAGAGGTGGGTGTTAGAGCGAGGGTAAGCGCAGGGAGGAGGGCTGTGGCTGGGATTAGGTGTGCAAGCAGGCAGAGGTAGAGGGGAAAAGTGCACACAGGTCAGTAATGCGGTCCACAAACCGAGAGACAATGCTCTCTCTCCCCCTCCCCCTCCCTTTGTGAGAGCCCCATGATCAGTATAGCCTCTGGGCAAGACCAAGCCCGAGCCCCAAAGCCCGACTGAAACCCTGCCAGACTCACACACAAAGCAGAGCTCTGGAATCCTTCAGGCACATCCTAGAACATTAAGAGTTCTAGCTTTAGAGTAATGACAGGAACACTGTCCATGCTCCACCCACAAATGCGTTCTTTCATAGATGCTGGAGTGCAACGTTGACTCGTCATACACTAATCATATGCTAGCGGTCAAATCTGTTACACCAGCTAAGGGACAACTGTACTGTCTACGCACTCAGAGGGTGAAGTCAATCACGTTCTTATGGACTCCTGACCTCTGCTGACGATATTGACAATGCTTAGATGGTTAACATTTAGTTCACCTACTTCAGCTATTAATGCTGCTAGATAGCTAAATTAATAGCTAATAGATCTAACTACTACAGCATGATGTGTCATATTACTAAAGCATTTTCTTGTCCATCATATATTGCTTCAAGCTATAGATCAAGGTCAAGCTTCTTGGTGATAGAGAGCGATAGACAGACAAAAGTTTCACTGTATTACAGACACTAAAAATAATACTTCAGATCATAAATTCAGCAATTAATGATCCTATATGTCTGTATTTTGACAGAATAAGCTTGTGCAGCTGCTTCTACGGAAGAACACATTTGCAAGTTAAACAATCATGTGGTCAATCGTGTGACCGCTATGGCCAACTGAATCTGGAGCATCTGTTTTGTTGGGCTGTTGGTTTCAGTCATGCGTATGTGTATGTGTGGGGCTGGGGCTGCAGGTAGCTCTTCGCCCAGGCACTGATCGCATGGCACAAACCTGCGGCTGGAGGCGGGGCCCGGCGCGGAGAGCACAACGCAAGCTCTGACAAGTAAAAAAAGAGAGCAGACATCAGAACACCTCTGCTCTCCCACGCTCACCACACATCCTCTCTCTCTCACACACACACACACACACACACCCACACACACACACACACACACACACCTCACATCATCACTAAGTGCCAAAGGGAGGGAAAAATGGATCATTATGGAACACTAAAAGACCTCACCACTAACCGCTTACCACACATCATCCGGAGAGGATACAGACATTCTATATACTTATTAATACTGCTGCAACTACATTCGATAATTCTAATATTAGAATATGGAAAAGCCATTTAATTAACCAACAAATCTGCTGCATTTATGAAGCCAAGCACATTCATGGGGAAAATGTTTGGGGGTAACCTGTTCAGAGGAGTGACTGGTGATGGAGTGACAAATGTGTACAGTGGTGTGTGTAGCTCGTTGCCATTGCTAATCTGCTATTACTCTTCATGTTTCTCATTCACCACTTATCAGTAGGCTTTCACACCACCAGCTAGTTCAGACGTGGAATATAGATTTAGCAGTCATCATTTCAGCCTTTAGCAGTCATCAACTGGCGACCTTTTAAATACCATGGTATTCCTCATTACCAAACATTCGTTCATCAATCCAAATGCTATCTGCCATCAGTAGCATGCAGTTTTTGTTATCTGTTATTTCCTCTGCCCTCTGCAGTGAAAAGTAAAATACAATATGAACTATATAATTTAAAAGCATATTCAAAAATAAAAAAACTGAAGACTTTGAGGCCTCCTTAAAACATTCCTTTATCTAAGGTACCTGTAAATACAATAATATGATCACAAATCAACAGTTGCATTTACATTTGAGGCAAGACTGTTCTATCAAAGTTAGGATTTTTCTTGTATGATTCTTAATATTATGAATTTGGCTGGCTGAAGCTGAGATGTTTTGGTAATACAACCACAGTCCTGGACTGATTCCTAGTCTTTTCAAAACATAAGGTAACAAGTGGCCAGTCAAACTGAGGCATCTGTTTTCCTTGACTTCATCAGCATCCAGGCAGATGAGTCAGTATTCCTAAGTCCAGAGCAGCAGCCAAACCGGTACACACACTAATCAAACTTGGCAGCTTTAAAAAAACCAAAACCTCCAGGGGCCACATGCTAATCTGTAAGTGTTGCGAGGGATTGAAAGCGTACAGGGCCGGGATTGCCCCAAAAATGTCTGTGTGAGTCGCGTTCCTGTTCCGCCTCCGGCAATGGATGACCTCCGTGTGGCTTACTGCATTAAGAGTCACTGTAACTTCTGGCCTCTGTGATTGGGCAGTAGTGCTGTCAGACACTCACCCTCAGGTCGGTATTGGGCGATGATGGTGACTGTCTGTCCCGCCCCCTTGAGCGCAGCCGCGGCCTGCTCATGAGTCGCACCTCGCAGATCAATGCCATTTACCTGTAGGGAAGGCATATAAACATAGCGTTATTACAGTGAACAGACTCAGTACAGGCCTATAGTCATATTATTTTTATTTTCATTTTATTTTTGCACATAATCGTAGATGTAGTTTAGACATAAGCCCACACTGCCTACTAGTAAACATATTAAATACATAAAACATAAAATAAAACATACAAAATAAATATTCACATCATGTCAAGCAACCAGACCACATAAAAACTAGAGAATGAAGCTTTAGTGGCTGTAGTCATTATTGACGGTGATGGTGATGTGCATGTGGTTCTCATGATGGCAAACCGCCCCACCAAGTTTCATTCCTGTCGGCTGATTCCTTCCAGGTGCAGCTATTTGTGCAACTGTTCTTTTGATGATAAGTGTATGTCAGTCGTTTCTGTCACAGTTTTTGGCACAAGCAGAACAATCCGTCAAACTGTTAACTTTCAATCCCTGCCATATTTGTGTCTGTATGCAGAAAAATGATTTATTACAATTTGTCTTTCATTAAATGCTATTGTGGTCCAAGTCTTGTTTTGAGGAAAATAGAAAATAACATCTTTTAGCTTTTTTTTTTATTTTATGAGAATACTTGACCCTATAATTATGTGAAAGATACTCAGTCAAGGATTTTTTGGTGCTGAAAATAATTTCCTAGGTAAAATTCTGCGTCTAAAGCCAGTTTTAAAAAGGAAGGACACGAAACAACAACAGCAAACCATTTATCAGTCCACAGATCTGTGTTTCATCACAGTGGGTACTATATTATTCATTTTGGATGATGGACAGTAACTCACTATAGCATGCATTGCCACTCGTAAAAAGGAACAGCTGGTACACGTGATGTTATTTCATTGGGCACATTACTATTAGGTATAAAAAGACATTTTTAGAGAAGAAGAAGTGGAAGTGTAACTGCTTGTAAGTGAAAGTGGTAGGGAGGTAAGTGAAAGTGAGCCAAATAAGAATTATATTTGCTGGAGCACAGGCCAGTGAGCTAATGCTCCTGACCCTGAGTGACTGTGTTTACCAGAAATGATGTCTGCCCTGAATAATTTCCGTCAAATGCTGATATTTACCTGCTATCAGAAATCGTGTTATGTAACTATGTACGTACTTACTCAATTACACAATTCCTGCAAAATTCTGTACAATTCCTGTAAATCACAATGACAATAATAACCCTAGATTTTTAGAGGTTACCCAGTGAAGGAAGCAGCTATCACAGATGTGGGATGGCACTTACTGCTGGGACTGTGGGGGAATGGGGCCTGGAGAATATAGGATTAGGCTGGAGAAAGTAACTCTCTGCTGGTTGTTGGCACACGCCATGTGGCAGAGCCATACTGTTATAAAGCTCTCATAATGGGATCCTACAGAGCGTTAACTCTACTCGCCATAGGGGATGGCTGTGGAGTGTGTGCATCAGCATGTGTGTGCTGAAGCGTGTGTGAGTGAGCGTGCGTGTCGTAGCCTACTGTGCGTTCTAGCTCACACAGCCATTCCTGTGTGCATGTGTACGTGGATGTCTGCAGTGTGCCCTGTGTACTCAGACTCATTTGACAGCATGAACTCAGGAGGCAGACCAGAGTTATTCTTAGACTCCAAATCAGGCCAGCACGCCATTATCTATCTTTCTAGATTCCTCCCTCTCTCCCACCCAGTCCCTCCCTTTCCCTTTTCTCCACTTTTCCTCTTTCCTTTTCCCCCTTCAGTTCAACTCTTCTGTTTTTCTCATGTCTTTTGCTCGCTATCTCTTTGTGTCGTTCTCCTTTACAGTCTCTCCCTTTTATTCCCCAGCCTTTCATTCTTTCATTTCTTACTCTTTAGCTTTTTCTTGCCCATGCTCTCTTTCTAAACGTCTCCACTTTTACTCTTATTCTGCTCCTTTAGCCCCTACATTTCTCCTAACCCCTTGTTTTCTCTGTCTCTCTTTTTAACCCTCTCGCTCCCTGTCAGTAGAGCCCATAGAGAAATATCTCTATTCTTCTTTCCCCTTCTTTTTGCACTCTCTTTCTCTTCTTGCCAAACACTCTCACTTCAAGCCTGAAAACTTTCTGTACATGAACATAGACTGATGCAATTTGGCCCAAATCCGATCCAACACACATCAAGTTTTGAGATTGAAACTGACCCAAGTCCAACTTCATCGAAAACAGGCATGAGACATCATCCTAAATCACTAATAAAGCCTGACACTTTACAGGTTAACAGGCTACTCCAACAATATTCAGTGGTAAGCTTTACTGAAGATGTTATTACTGAATCTAGCTAATTATATTATACTTACAAAGCTTTATTCATTACAGTGTGTTTATATATAGCCCCATTGTATTTAGGCAGTTCTGGTTTAAGTGATAGCATGGGTAGTGAACGCCACCAAATCAATTCAAAGCTATATCCGTTTAATTAATTCATTCATCTCCTAAACTGCATATCCATCCGGGTTACAGAGGGGGCTAGAGCCTATCCCACCACCTCATAGGGCAGAAGGCAGGAAACACCCTGGACAGTCCACCAGTCCAGACACAGACATACACATTCAGAACTAGGGGGCAATTAAGCACCTCCAAAATAATGACTCGATCACTTGATTAGTCTGTCTCTTTCCTTACCTCTCCATGTTTCCCCCTCCATTGTTTTTCATTCCTTGTCTCCCTCTTTCCCCTAGTTTCTTACTACCCACTCCATCTTTCTCTTCCCCCTTTCCCTTACCTCCTAGTGTCTTGCTGAACTCAAACTGATCTGAGCTGAAGTACTGCAGCCAATTCTTGGTGATTGGCACTGAACATAGTGAGGGCATCTCATTAGAACACACAGACTGAGCGGGACTGATTGTGAGTGGGGTAATGATTGAGCCCATCTGATTTGGAGTGGTCTGGGGGACTCTGTGAGTTCTGATTATGAGCGATACAAGGACTGAAGGTGTCTGATTAGGGGTGGTTTGTGGCATTCCACAATTAGATTTACTCCCTTTAGTTAGGCATGAGTGCCTGATAATGAGGCTCTGATGAGCCCTAATGATGAGTTAGGCCGCATGAGATCAGACTCTGAGTTTTGCCTCCAGCAGTGCATGGTTCAAACTGAGATATTAGAAACACAGTGTTAATTAGCCCTCTGGCCAGACTTATTCACTCTGAGTCACTGGGGTCAGTGTTTAACCACTCCAGAATTCACACCATACTATTTGTGATGCAATCTTAATTATTTTTGACCTTCTAGAAAACTCTTCATTTTAAACAAGTAACCCTCCTGCTCCTGAGGATCATGTTTTCATATCGATACACTAGGTGTAACGGCACCCTCTGCTGTTGGACAGGGAATCTGCAATGCTATATAAATGAACTGATGGCTTATTTGTTATATGCAATGCAGAAACGCTGTTTGACTGTTTGTTTAAATACACTTTTAGACAAATCTATCCTGGCTGTGCAGGGAAATCTGAGAAAACAGGGCTAACCTACAGTACAAGGATTAAGACTAGGCAAAATGATCTTTGTAAACTGCTCTTATTTCTTAAAACTGAAAGCACAAGAGTATTTCTTTTCTTTAACTGAGGTTACGGTTTCTATTGAATCCATACGAGTATGTATGACATATGTGTGACCCCATGTCCTCATAACGTATTACAAACAATACAAACTTGCATGTGTGTGTGTGTGTGTGTGTGTGTACACTGAAATCCAGTGGAATGTAATGAAATAGCAACAATTAGCATCAACTAGCAACATGTCAAACATCAAACCCCCATTCCTGTCACAACAACAGGCCTGGGTGGTATGTCCTTGTCAGCCAAGGAATCTCTGTGGCGTACACTGTGTGTGCGTTTCTGGCAAGAGACTTACAGACAGGATCTGGTCTCCTCTCCGCAGCTCTCCACTGAGATCTGCAGGACCTCCGGCCAGGATGAAGGAGACGAAGATTCCCTCGCCATCCTCGCCGCCCACGATGTTGAAGCCCAGGCCGGTGGAGCCTTTATGTAGCACGATCTTCCTTGGCTCCCTGTACATACAGGTCCAATAGTACATTAGCTCAGAGTCCGTGGGGCTCAGCATCTCTCCTGATACACACACACGCTGCTCTGCAACACTGTATACACTCACACACGCGCACAGGAGACCTGCGCACACTCACAGACACACACTCAGGCCGGTCGGACGGACGATCGCTGGCTCGCAGTCTAGCGTACACTCCAGCACAATGGCTGGTGCCCAATAGGGGACTGCTCCACTTACACAGTATTTGTCCCATTTCTGACTGGTTTCCTAGAGACGGCGATGGAGCATACACACGTAGGCGCACAGGGACGTAAATCCATGCACAACCAAAAAAATACACACACATCTTATACAGTGGGTCACAGAAAGCTCTGGTAGTCTAGACCTCAAATCACTGGGTTGTGGAGGCTGCTGAGTTTACAGTAAATGTGCTATTTCACACTAAAGCTTTTATCTGGTCTAATTTTAGGACTGAAACTGAAAACGACCTGGAAAAACAACAAAACTAATCTTTGAGTCTGACCCGGAACTGAACCCGAACCAGAGCCAGGCCTGATCCAAGCTTTTGTCCAAACTCAGTCTGGGATTATTTAAAGATTAGAGTCCAAAACTGACCAGAAGCAAAGTGTATATGAAACATCAAAAGACATGCCAAATCATGAACTTGAGCCAATGAATAAAGCCCTGTTTTAAGTTTTCATAATGTGCTGTTCTCTGTTGAGTCCTAGCCAACACCTGTTTAATCCTGAAGATTTTTCTATACATAAAACATATTACACATTTTTTACTGAACAAGTAAATACAGGGGTTGGACAATGAAACTGAAACACCTGGTTTTAGACCACAATAATTTATTAGTATGGGGTAGGGCCTCCTTTTGCGGCCAATACAGCGTCAGTTGGTCTTGGGAATGACATATACTGCGTCCTGCACAGTGGTCAGAGGGAGTTTAAGCCATTCTTCTTGCAGGATAGTGGCCAGGTCACTACGTGATGCTGGTGGAGGTTCGTCCTTCTTGGTGGTATGCTGACATTACCCTGGATACCGTGGCTCTTGATACATCACAAAGACTTGCTGTCTTGGTCACAGATGCACCAGCAAGACGTGCACCAACAGTTTGTCCTCTTTTGAACTCTGGTATGTCACCCATAATGTTGTGTGCATTGCAGTATTTTGAGCAGAACTGTGCTCTTACCTGCTAACTGAACCTTCACACTCTGCTCTTACTGGTGCAATGTGCAATTAATGAAGATTGGCCACCAGGCTGGTCCAATTTAGCCATGAGACCTCCCACACTAAAATGACAGGTGTTTCAGTTTCATTGTCCAACCCCTGTATATATGGCAGAACAGGGTAAATGTTGAAGACATCCTGACATAGCTATTTCAGAAAAGATTAGTCAGGTTAACAATAATAACTCAAATGGAAATTCTTGAATAGACTTATGCGTTAAGTGTTTGCATGGTAAATAATATTTGCAGTACATGAACTACTTTTATTCAGTCTAAATACGTAGATGGATTTTTGAGTTGGATAAAACCAGCGTATTTGCTTGTTAAGGAATGAAGTCTTTGTTTAGGTGTTCCACAGGTGGGAGCTGTTTAGCGCTCAGATGCTTTTGTAAGCCTCACTGAAAAAGAGGAATCATGGTAACGGATGGATGTTGGTAGTTTAACTAGGTCGAGGATAAACAGTTTGACAGACAGCTAACAGGTTACTCTTCTCTAAGGGATTCACTGTAAAGCCATGTAACGAACAGGTCATGAATGTCTCTTGCAAGCTTCAGTGTTGTTCTTTAAGTAACAACATGCACTGTATGAGAAGTGAACACCATTGCTAGTTATGTTTCAGCTAAGCATAATTTTTTGTTTAATCTTTAAAAACAAAGAAAAACAAACAAATAAAAATGAGAAGGCAACACATAGCTAGGTAAATAGTGGAAATAGCCGCTTGATTACTCAGACACTCATGTAATCAACAGTGAAAGCCGTAATCCTGACGTCTCGGCCTCTCCTCACTCCCCTTGGCTGTTTCTTTCCCCTGCAGTGCGGACCTTGTATTCTTCACTAAATTCTGTCAACAACTTGAGTGGGAGCGATGCCAGATTAAAAGCTTTTAGGATAATGAAAATAGGAGGGAATAAAGCAGAAAGGGTAAATAAAGCAGGGGGGAATGGAGGGTAAAAAGTGGTAGGCGTGCTGTGAGAACTCGAGCGTAAATTAACCTGACCCGAACCTGACACTTACTTGGGAAATGGCATCCAAGGCTCAACCAAGCACACGGTTTAAGCTTAATAAGTGGAATGACTCAGCTATAATATCTCTGACTTCATTCCAAAAACCTGAATACAGACTACTGAACAGTCACCCGTATTGCTGAGGGGGTCATTGTTTTTACAGGAGGCCTTCCTGATGGACTACGATGGTAGAGTCTGACTTAAAGAGTAAGTGTAAAGAAAATAATCCCATTTGACTGTAGTTTTTGCTTACTGTAGTTTTGTCTGTAGTTTTGCATTTGCACTACAAGGCTAATGTAGCTAATCAGTAATGGATATAAGATCCAAAGAAAAACAGGTATCTCCAATAGGTAGAAACCACCTTTGAATTCAATGTAAGTCAATGGAACCAGAAGTTTTACCAAGGAACATTGGGTCATTTCTGCTGGCCCATTCATAATGTAAACAGCAGCTGCTGTGATCAAATGATGCATAAAAGTGAAATCCACAAAAACTGAGATACATGTTTTTCATTGGACAGCCACAACATACATTCTTCCTAGTTTAAGCTACGTGTCTAAGCTGTTACACACTCTGATTGCTTATGCGTTTCTGAAATTGCAGATAGATAAAGTAAGGAGGAAACTGACAGACAAACTGTGGGAAAATCATTGAACAGCCAGAAAGTGCTGGTAAAGTCATGCACAGGTGAACTGTCAGACCCAGCCAATCACAGGAAAGTGTACCTCCAGCTGTGACACCTTTGACTGCAGGAGGACACAGCTGCTCTCAGATGTTTACAGATAATAACACAAAGTGACGGCGCTTAAGACGTGGCTATTTTAGCACAGCATGCTAATCCACTAGCTCTGCCTTCAGTTCTGCTCTGACTCCTCTCTGACCTACTTATGATGAGAAGACAGGACATTCTCTAATTTTCTCCGATTACGTCCTTCTTTCTTTCTGCCTTTTCATACTTGCGGTTTGTGGTTCTGTTGAAGAGCACAAGTGCACAAATGTGCAGATATGTAGAGCATCTATGGGGGGGACTGGTGGGCTGGGGACATTCCCACAGCGTTAATGGTTTTCCTGATATTACCAAACATGTCGACCTGTAGGGTTTATCTAACCAAATATACAGCTCTAAGCATTACTGGGGAAAGGATGTGCTGAGTGTGGACTGCAGATAAACATCTGAACACTTAGCAGAACGCACAACACACATAACCACATGAATGGAGAGAGTATCTGATTCTTACTCTGTCTCTCTTTAATCTTTCAATATCTTCCTCTTTTCTTCTTCCTTGTTTTTTTCGCCATCATATCCTTTATCCCTCTCCCTCTCTCATTTTTCAGTAACTATCTTTCCCTGCATCACTCCATCTCTCTCTAACTGGGCCAGTTCAGATGTTTAGCCCACAGTATGAGTTTCCCCCAGGTCAAGCCGTGCCTCGGAAGCATGTATGTTAGTCAGACACAGTACAGATAAACATCTTTATGGAAATCAGAAACTGTGCCTAGATACTGCAGATTTTATTCATAATCTACACTTCAGTATAGACTAACCTGATGACCTGACACCTTTAAACTCCAGTGTTTTCATACAGGCATATTTTCAGCACATTTACACTTAATAAAGATTCATGCAGTTAAATAATTCCTATACATGATTAGAAGTACTCTACAACAGTTTTAGGTCAACAGCACTCACGTAATGCCTTTTTGAACACCAGCCGGTTCAACAAACGCAGTGTCTGTTGTTATACACTTCAACCACTAGATGGCGGCCACTTCTCATGCTACTTCACTCCACACTGGAAAATTACAGTATCAACCCTTTTACCATAAAACCACGGCAGACCAAAACATTTAGCTGCAATCCTATATAATTACTCAACTTCCTTTTCTTTGACTCCAAATAGTAAAATGAACCCTGATGTCAGAGCTCCTACAAAATCCTAGAATTTAATATTCAAAGAAAGCATAGCTAGGCTCCCTTGCTGACCCCAAAACGTTGTTAGGTTACTTCATAAAACTATTACTTAATAAATTTAAAAAAAGCATTTTAAATATATATATATATATAAAAGGCATGCAGTGCCTACAGAGGAAACCCCACTCTGCACAAAATCTGATTGGTCAGATTTCCTGTCATTTTGCTAATACACATATACTGTTTCATAGAATCCATTTAAAACATCATCAGAAGGGACACAGACATATGCACAGGAGTGAGCTCTGAAGCCGTTCTAGTGTGTTTTGATTGTATGGCAACACTGTCAGAAAGATACAGCAACAAAGAAAGCACATAGTAGTAGTAGTAGTAGTAGTTTCGCATTGGCTAGTTTTTGATTTTACATTATTACATAATGTATATAAGTAGTAAATATTAAATTATTAAATTCATATATATTTTCATCCAGCATTTTGTTACATATATATATATATATATTTATACACCCATCAGGCATAACATAATATGACCAACTAAATGTATCTAAACTCTTAATCCACTTAATACAATTACAGACTGTAGTCCATCTGTTTCTCTGTATGCTTTGTTTTAGCCACCCCCCCCCATCATCTTTTTTTAATGGTCCTCCACAGGACCATCGGAGAGCAGGTAGTTTTAATACTATATATACATATATATATATATATATATATGTATATATATATATATATATATATATATATATATATATATATATATATATACTGCTCAAACAATAAAGGGAACACTTTTTAATCAGAGTATAGCATCAACTCAGTTCAACTTCAGGGAGTTGACGTCAGTTAAGTAGTAGGGAGGGCTGTTAATCAGTTTCAGCTGCTTTGGTGTTGAAATTAACAACAGGTGCAGTAGAGGAGCAACAATGAGACACCCCCAAAACAGGAATGGTTTAAAAGGACGAGGTCATTGACATTTTGTTCCCCCTCATCTTTTCCCACTGATTCTTCACTAGTTCTGCAGTTGACTTGGGTCAGCGTCACTACAAGTACCATGGTGCGTTACCTGGACCCTACAGAGGTTGCACAGGTAGTCCAACTACTGAAGGATGGCACATCAATATGTGCCATTGGCACAAGGTTTGCTTATTTTCCTCACTGTATATAAAACATTTGTTTCAGAGAAGAACATTTTCAGCACAACATCAGATTGATAATTTACTCTTGAACTTCACTGTAGAGAATTGCTAAGAGACTGTATTAGTACTACTGTAAAGCACAGAGGTGGAAACGTCAAAGTCTGGAGTTGTTGTTTACTGATGAGGTTAACTCTAAAGTGCATGAAGGCATTTTAAAAGCCAACCTTGCATAGAAACTGCTTAAACAATAAAAATCAGCCTTTACAATGATACTTTGCCACAGTCGAAAATGAATCTTAGAATGATCTGTTAAAAATGACACATAGTTTGACATTTTGTTCCCTAACACAGTGGAATCAATGCAATTTAAATACGGAGCAAATGTCTAAATGCTTGAGCTTTCTCACAGTGTCCCAACTTGGAGCCTGAAACAAGCACAGCCTGCATAAAACACACCTATGAACCAATAAGACCAGATAGAACTCACCACGTTTCTCCCCAACTTACAATAAAAGTTCTAGAACTCACTGAACTACAGAACTTCTGGAATGACTAGAGATTTGTTTACTTGCCCTGAAGAGTGTGGACTAATGCAAGCACGCTCAGGCCTCCACAGGTCTTGCTAACTCAAAACCACTGGCATTAATCTCCCTCCTCCTGTCCCTCTTCTTCCTTGCAGAGGTACAATATTCCCCCCTGGCCGACCGCCTCACCTTTCTACAGCACAGCACTTGATACAGCCAGACACCTCTCCCCTCAGCAGCCACAGGAATCCCAATAAGCTTCTACTAGCCTCCTAGTGCCTGCTTTTGCCTTTCCCCATTTTATCTCTCTCTCCCTATCTCACTCTCTCTCTCTGCATTTATATCTCCACATTCATCACTGTGAAGCCTGATTCCAAATGGAAAAACAAACAAAAGGAATTGCACTCACTTTAAATTCTATAAGCCGGCTTTGCTGCCTAATGTCTTCTGAAAAGCAGCATAGATTACACTGCACTCATACTGTTACACATGCAGACCCACACACGTCTCACCCACCGGCTATTTATTTACCTTCCCCATTAATTTACTGCACCAGGAAAATGCCAAAAATGAACATGGCACAGACATATGTTAAACAACATGTGCAGAGAGATGTGTGCAGTTTTCACCTGTAAGTGCATTTTTACATACAATTCTGGAGCTTCAAACCCACATGAGCGTGAAGTGCTGGAATAACTAACACTGTCTGATGCTGGATGTGGGCGAGGGCTCAGAAAAACCTTGTTGTCTGCTAGTATAAAGGCATGTGTACGTGTCATTAAATATGTTATTCCAGAAGTGAGTCCAGCTAGGGGTGTTTTGTGATGGGGTTCACAGTGAGAGTGAAGTATAAGGCTACTGGTGGCCTTTTTCCTGAATAGAGTAAGCTAAAGGTTCATTAGAGAGGGCCAATGAGAGCGTGGCTAATAGGGCTGGTTAAGGAGTGAGATTATTTCTTATAGCTCAGTACAGAAGTTCCAGTTTCTGTTTCCTAAATGCTTTAGCTGACCAGCCAAACTGTACTCCTCATTATTTACCAACACCACTGGGATATTTGATGTTTTTAGCAACATTAACACACAGAGGTAATAAGAAGTGATGGTGTAGATAATGTCTGCACTGGCTCAGACTTTTTAAATGCTTTTAGAATAAAGAATGAAAGCACCGTTTTGCACCATAGATGCATTTAATGTCATTACACTAGTTCTAGTAAACTATGCTGCCTGTCATTGCAACAGACAGTTAAAACAGAAGTTAAGGTTGGCTTAAGGTTAAGATAATATTTAAGAATTTAGGACACTATATTAGGGTTAGTATATCAGGATATTCCTGTAACACTGGTTTCTTATCTGGAAATAGGATATTATGAACTTAGGAAACTGTGATTCTGTAATGGCTCCTGTGTGTCATGTGGCCCCAGTCATGTAAGTCTGTTTTTGCTGCATATGCCACGCTAAATGGTGTGTGATTTTACATGTCAGATAAATGGTCCTTTGCTATAGCAGTTTTTAAAACCTACCAAGTCCGACTGTATTTTGGTGTAGTCTTTAAGATTGTTTACATCTTGTGTAGTATTTACACATTAATAAAATCTAGACTTAATTAAGTATTCAGCAGAAACACAATTTCTGTTCTCTCATTCATTCTGTTCACTTCTGTTTCTACCACCGATGTTTTTCAACCACTGCCCACAGTTATAACAAGTAGATTTATTAGCCCCCTAGTTGACTAGTCTATGCAACCCCTACTGGTGAGTACTTTATAACAGAGAAGCCAAAGAGCATGCTTATATATATATATTTTTGCTTATAGGTTAACAGTTCACAGCAGAGCTGCCTATTGTTGCATTTGTCAGTAGTTCATTTGTTATTTTAGCCAATTTTCTCCTCTAAAGAACTGTCTATATGACTGATAGATCACTACTGGCTATAAGGGCTATTATAAAGCAGCGCTGCACAACCTATGACAAATTTGGAGTATATGACCTTTTCTGAATATGCCATTTTAATCATTTTAAATACTAGATATGGCATTTCATTACTCATGTGTGCTATTTTCGGTTTCAGTGTGCCATTGTTTGAGGCTCCCAAGTAAAAACACCAAACATAACCGAGCCACTAGGATTCTACCAGCTCATCCTGCCAGAATGGTAGCTGTTGTGTGGGTAGATACTCTGAAAATAACTGTAACACTGAAGAAAATGATGGCTGGAAAGCGACTTTGATGTCTATTTATTTTCCACATATACGCACTCATAAGATTTTGCTAGTCACTTTAGCCATTTGAAACAACCCTAATGGTAGGTTTAAGTGGCTGCAGAAAACTGGATGGCTGATATTATCACCAAAGAGCTTCGGTTCTGACGCACAAACAGCTGAACAGTGTGTGAGCGTGAGTGTATTCAAGTGTATGTGGGGGCTGGAGAGAGTGTGCAAGTGGGATGAAGCTCCTCTGCTTCACTGAGAGACTTTTGAAAGAGTGAAGGCCACAGCACACAGACAGACTGCAGCCCCCAAACTGTCAGAGAATGACACAAGCAGTGCATTAATACTTATTGCTTACTTCCTTCAGTGCCATGTCATATACCATAGTATATTCAGCCGCACAGACTATACACAGTTGAGTCACATTATTATGACCACTTCCTCTTTTCGACTGCAGCAGCGTGTGGCTCATTAAGTAAGTCATGTTTCCATTGGTATTCTCTGAGCCCACTTATCCATGTGGAAGGCATCTCAACCGATTTGGGTATGAATCCATCCTTGTAGACCACATACACTCATACATGTCTTCACTGGGGCCAATGCGTTACACAGCTAGAAATGTCTGACATTGGTTGGAAGAGCATGACCCAGACTGCCAAGAACCTGACCCTCAGACTTGAACCCAGTTAAGCATCTGTGGGACCACCTTAATCGTTGTTTTCGCTCTATGGATCCTCCCTCTACACACCCTCCAGCAGCTGAAATGCCCTGCAGTTAGCACGGCTCCAGATACTTGTGACAACCTAACAGTCACTCCCAGTCATCAACTTGCCACCTGTGCTGCAGACAGTGGTTACCTCTGGATATTAGGTCATAATAATGTGACTCGACTTTGCATCTAAAATGTAGACCCTGAATGAATTAATCTGATTTTAAATAGATCTCACATTAATATTAATACAACATAATACTACAGCATGAACAACATAAAAATATTAGCGATATTAAAATTAGGGTTAAATATGCTGTTTGTAATGTTATGCAGTATTCTGCTTGTTCTATCCTTAAGCCTACACTGACCTACTCATGTGATAGCAGTATGAAAACTGATTATGAAGTGGTGTTACCTCAGGGGACGGCTTGGAAATGTCCACACCTGTATACATTGTGAGGTGTTATCTTGTGATTGGGATTAAACACTGGCCAGTGTGCTCATTGCAAGGCAACATGAATTAGAGTTAGAATGAGACATGCTAGTGGGTGCCAGATGATTCATGTTGCTGTCACATGACCATGCTGGTCAGTGTTTAACGTGTTGTAATTAGCACCCCCAGTGGACAATGCTTGTCATATTTTGGTTGGTAGTGGATTCCGTACCTGAGGATACACCTCAAGCTTTTGGTGATTAGTCAGTTCTCCAGATCTCAAGACTTTTTCCATGTTTCCATAGCAGCACCTAGTGATACAGTGCACCAAACTTTAAAGATGGTCCACAACTTTCTGCAGTTACATGCCAGAGAAGTTTTTAACGAACTGTATATGCTCTAAGCCTATTGCTGGACACAGTTTTACACAGAGTTATTTTAAATTAGTTTAATACTACATTTAAGTAGACTGGGAAAAAATGCAGGGACTAGTTTGGGCTGGAAAATGAGTTTAATTATTCTTTAAACCCTTTAATTACCATATACATATACATATGGTAACACACGGCTCAGAAGATATGACCCAAAAAGCTTCACATACATGCCTGAGTTGACACCCAACAAAAACAGACCCACACAAACCCCCGGAAAACCACCCCAAATCAGTGACATCAAGTCTCCACATTCCCAAACTGATTAAGGTGCAAACTGTAAAAGATCAGTCAAGTCAATATGGCTTCAACTACTGGTGCAATAAAAACTCATTAGCTCATTTTTATCCACGCCAGTTCTTTATCAGTGTATTCGTGCAGTGTATTCAGACAAGTCAGCTTCGCCATCTCCATCAATACAACCACATCAACACTTGTAAAGCGCATCAATAGCTTTCAGAACTACAAAGCCAGCAAAGTGTTCAGAGTAGATAGCGCACAATGAGCAATGTATGTGACTGACAGAGATGCACGCTGTATTGATATGCTCACCATGGGCTCTGCTAAGTGATCTCTCTCCCTAGGAGGTCCAGCCTATCTCCAAAGACCTCTGCCCAGTTTAGGTCAATAGAGCCACTTCCTGGACATACCCTCTCTGGGGTATCTGGCCTGGAAAACTACTCTTATAGATCCACTCAGCAGATCTGATCGACCTGTGTAAAGGGCAACTGGCCATGTAACGATAACAAACTATCCTTGGACTGCAGAACGATGCCAAAAAGTGGTCCTTTACTCCAAGAAGTCACAATTTACATTGGATATATAGTGTAATTACTAACAGTAATACTGTTACACTTTTATTCAAGTATAAAAAATAAGATGTACTTTATAAAGGTGACTTCATAAAGTTAACCCTTTGTTTCCCACCTTACTATTCTATAATTGCTTTTGTACTGTAGTCATTCCATTACGACTGTGACACTTTGCAGGTTTGCAGAACTTGTGAAAGTTCACTTGTGCTTTTGGGACCTTTTGCACAAATAGTGTTTATTCAAGATGTCCCCGTAGAATATGAAAGGTGCAATGATGAGACAAACCACACCTTAGCAACCACCATACCAGCACAATGGCCTAGCAACACTTTAGTGAACACCTGGTATACCAGCACAACCGACTAGCAACACCTTAGCGATCCCCTGGCATATCACAACAATGGCCTACCATCATCTAGTGAGCACGTGGTATAACAGCACAACAGCTTATCAACACCTTAGTGACCACTTGACATAGCAAAACGACCAAACACCAACTTACTGACCATCTTAGATACCAGCACAACCGACAAGCTACATCTTAGTGACCACTTGGGATGCTAGTGCAATGACCTAACAACACCTTAGCAACCACATGAGATACCATATCAACAGCCTAGCAACACCGTGATGAAAACCTGTTATATCAGCGCAATGGCCTAGCAGCACCTTATCAACCACCTGGGATATCATATCAACAGCCTGGCAACACCTTGATGAAAGCCTGTGATATTAGCGCAATGCTCTTATCCAAACTTATTTACAATCTGATCATTTCTTACACAGGTAGGTAAGGTAGCCTTGCCCAGAGACTCTTATTGGTATAGGATAGGCTCTTAGGGTTTAGGGTGCTAGCCCAGGTAGTGGGCAGTGTAGGAGGGAGAGATACTAGTTGCTAAGCTAATACTAAGCTGTTATTAACCACACATTTAATTTTTAAAACATTAATTTTGCATGTTATGTTGCACCATGTTTCACATGTTACAGCCGTTTGGCCATCCCCATCAAATTACACTGCCAGTCTAAAGTTTACACACAGCTACTCATAGAAGTTTCATCTTATGTTTATCTTAATGCTTTAATTAGGAATAAAAGTAATCAAACTATAAAAACTAAAGACATCAAACTATAAAATATTACCCATAGAATTATGCAATCCACCTTAAAAACCTCCACGGTTTCTTTACCTGCAATGGAGGATGAGATAACAAGGTGGTTTACAACCAGGTTTGGACTATTCGTATTGGTCTGTCCATCATGAAAAGTCACTAAACTGAAATAAACTGTGATAAACAGATAAATGTTGTTCATGCAACTATATATATATATATATATATATATATATATATATATATATATATATATATATATATATATATATATATATACATACAGGATATGTATTGTTCCAGACATCTCACCAGTTGGAACTGTTAAGTCTGTAGAGTGTTTGAGATAACCACACACATCAATTTAGTTGGGTGGTTCTGAACCTTGAGCTGGTAGTGTACATGTTTTGTTAAATTTCTGACTGACAAGTAGTACATATATACTGCACCTTTAAATTTTACATTTCACATTTAACAAGTTGCATATTTAAGTCTGTCCCCTGAAGAGGGTGTCACAACAAAACATGTAATTTGACCAGCAGTATTCTAACTCTAGAAAACGACAGTACATGTTGCACCTTGTGATGTGATGCACTGTGATGACACATCATTTAGTTTCACTGTATACGTACATATGGTTAAAATACACTAAAGCCAAAAGAGGAGTCTAGGTCCAAGCCTGAGTCAATGAGACACAGCATTTCAGCTGTTTGCTAATTCAGGGCTGCTGTTAGACAGCCAGAGGTTTGATTGGGATTATGCTGTATCTCTGATACAGCTGCAAAGATAGTACTCCTCACATTACACACGCTCCGTTTATCTCCCTCTCACACACACAACACCTTCCTTGAGGAGAGGGCGAGACAAGCCTCTATGAACAGTGCACGCTCTACTGGCAGGCTTATAATGCGGCTTTAACCTTTTGAGATTTGAGACTGAAGACCAGCACACTGGCTGAGAGAGAGAGAGAGAGGGAGAGAGAGAGAAAGAGAAAGAGAGGGAGAGAGAAAGAGAGAGAGAGATTGATTTTTTTGCCGGTTCAGTGGAGCAGATGCTTCACAATAGCACAGATCCCACACTGTAATTGGATTTAGAAAAGAAAGGAGACGCAGTGCACAGAGAGCAGAGAGGAACTACGGAATGCCACTGCAGTTAGTGCACAAGCACCACATACCCTTCACCAGACTTCTGTTCTGGTTTGTAAGCATCATTAAGCATCTCAAACTTTAAAGATCATAGCTAATTTATCTATGCTCCACCCTCAACAAGTTGTCATCAGCAGTTGATAGGTTGGACAAGGTTTACAGAAGGTTTTCAAATTTTTCCATTTTTCCCATTTTAGTTATGGCTAATTCCCACAAACAGCCAAGTCTCCTCCGTGATGCTATGCTACCAGTTGGGAATGTGAATTCTAGCACATGCTTCCGAAGTTATCACACGTTTTTGAACTGGCATTAAAATATCTAAAATCACATGACAGCTCAACATGCTTGGAGGAGAACACTAACTGCCAATCAGGTTACATTCTGTTATAACTGTAGCCAAGTCTTGCACTGAGCGATGAGGGTATGGTAGGGGGCGTTCTACTTACCTGAGAAAGTGAGACCAATTATGCTTTCTTATGCTAACGACCATGGATTGAACTCACAACAGTAGAGCCAATGCTTTGATAGTTGTGGCTCTCAGAGGCCAAGAGTTCTATATCCAGCACTCTCCCTTTTTAAATTAAAGCTACACTGTGTGATCTTTGTGTAAGAATTAGAGGAAGCAGCATTCAGGAGATAAAGCAAGAGGTAGCTAACATTTCACATTTCGTTGAATGTTTTTTTTCCATAATTCTATAAAGCTTGTCCACAAAGCAACAAGTGCTATGAAAAACAGACTTGTAGATGCAGGATGGATGGGTCAGTTAACTCCTATTTGTACTGGAAGCCAATTACATTACAATGAATTTAAAAAGTAAGCAATTCAAATTAAACCAAGCAGCCACATTCCCCCTGTCCTCAAAAACCGTAATAAAGGATGTGTAATAAAAACTGTAGCAGTAAAAAAAGGGCTTGCCACATGTGATCCACATAAGGAGTTCAGTGGTGGTGTTTAGCAGAGACGAGTGCATCAAGCCTGTCAGTGTGTGTGTTGAACTGGGCCACTTTGTCCTGTTTCCAGTAGTCACACATTGCATATCAATTAGTAGTGATAAGATCCGGCCCAGGGGTACGGTGATTTATGGTCTGTCTCTCTTAAACACTGTCCTCATAAATGAAACAAAATTAACATGCCTCTCTCGTTCCACTGCTCACAACAAACCATTAATCACAGTAAAAAGCCTGGACGAGACGGGGAATGCTGAGGCGTCTAAGGCAGGAGGGGTTAAACTTGCCCTGTGCCAAGGTGGCGTCGACCTAATGTCTTTCACAGCCACACAGTAGCCTTTCTGGCTATACGGAGTAGGACCTACTCTGATACTAGTTGTTTTGTGCTCAGTCGTTTGATCATTTGCTGTCATGGTTACAAAAATCAAGTATTTCCAAAATCGCAACTTTACAGTAGAAGACAAACCGTTCTTTACTTTACAGTGTCACGTAAGTTAATGTGAACATACTTTTTTACTAGTCATTATGAAGCGTTTCTATTGGTCCATTCAATTTTTACATAATGTAAACAGTTCAACAACAACAAAAAGATCAAATGGAGATTGCAAAATCAAAGATGAGCCCATCGACTATAATGGAGGAAAAGGGGCTGTTGAGTGAATGATGCTAAAACAGCTAAAACACTGAGACACATGAGTGCATTTCCTCAACATTTGCAAACAACAGAAAAGCCACCAATTGGTGTATGTACAAAATTTTTAGGAATTAATTTGAAACAAGTTTCTTTATTTGTGAAATTTGCTATGGTCCTCCAAAACTCAGAGCAAAGGGGCCAAAAGGAGGCAGATGTGGACTTCCACAAGAGATGGCATGACAGGGTTTAAACCAGTCCTCATCAACCCTGGTCCTGGAGGCAACAATATATTTTCCTGAGGTATGAAGACTTGCTAAATATCAGTAAAGGCTGTGTGCTGCTAAAGTTTTCAGCTGCCAAACAATGTAAAAAAATCCACCACTTTTTCCACATTTATTTCCTATATACACAAACCAACAGTCAGGATAGAAGTTCCTTCCGTCTGACTTATAGACAGATCAATGCCTATTCCACTAGGCTCACTAGCCTACATTACCCTACAGACACAACTGAGCCATTTGACTTACGTTCGACTTAAGTACAGTAGTACAGCAAAAAGTTAAATAGGAATATTCCACATATTCCAACAACGTTAAATCTTTAAGCTGATGACACTTATTCAGAGCGATATGAAACATAGAGAAACTGACCCTCTTTAAAGAAACTGTGTGGTGTTAATAGGAACCAGGGGTCATGATGTCTGTAACAAATTTATCCATTTCATTTACTGTCCAAAATCATTTTTATTTGTAACATTAATAATGGTAATGAAGAGTCTCTTAGTTTCTTAGTTTACTACTTTGCTTTACAACACCCTACCTAGAACTCTCTACCATGTGTTTCAGGGACAAACAGGTTTTCACTAGCCTATATAACAGAGAAAGATGTGTATTGTCACCATCATCTACCAAACAGTAACTTTATAGGAAACTACGCATTTTTAACTTGTAATAGAAGTAATTTTAGATCACTTCAGCTGAACCATTCCTCATGACATATTAACACAATGCAAAGGGTAATTGGAATAAAAAAAAAAAATACAAAAATGCAAAAACCAAAAATGGAGATGTTGCTACATTCCTCCAAAAAGCAACAATGCTAAAAGCAGGTAGATGTGGATGTCTGTCAAATTCAGACTTTTTTTTTCACACATGGTGGCATGATAGTTCTTCTCAACCCTGGTACTGCAACCCCCATTGCCTTGCTCATTTGAACGCTTTCCCTGTTTCCAAAACACACGATACAACTTATCAGCTCATTAACAAACCCATTCAGGATTGCAGGGGGTGTGTTAAAGCAGGGAATCCACTAAAATGTGCAGAGCAGAGCGCCTCCAGGACCAGGGTTTAGAAACCATGGTTTAGCACATGAACTATTGAGAGAGGAAGCCTCAGTGACACTAAAGTAGACAGAAGCATAAACAGTAAACAGAGTGCTTTAAACAATTGTTTGTGATTTTGCAGCAACGCGTGTTAAACAGTCTCAACAGGGTTATGTAAAGCTATTATGACTGGAAGCAGCTTTAATACAGAGGTTATGTTAGTTAAAGCTGACTCTATCTCTCTCTCTCTCTCCTGGTTCAGCTGAGAGCTCTCACAAAACTGCTGGCTCTGAATAAATGATAATGCTCTAAAACAACAAACAGCTGCATTCATGTCATCACAAAGCGTCAAACGCTGCCAGTTTAAAAAAACACAAACCTCTCAAACTACGCACCCCTCAGTTATCAACGTCAGCACTGCGGTGTTCAGGTTCATATCATTAACAAGTGCCATGTGCCAGGCTTTTAACTAATGCAGTAGGCGCTGTGTCTCTTTCGTGGTCTGACAAGAAAATCAGTCCCGTTCCCTCTGAAGCCAATTAGCGAATGCTTTATAATTCATTAAGTCATGCACTGATCATTGAAATTCTAAACAAACCGGTAAACAAAGTCCTCCCACGTTGACGCATGGCACTAGGTGCAGCAACTAGCTACAGCCAAGATGTTCCACAGCCATCTGCACCTTGGAAAACGCAGAGAGACTATCACACTGAGCTACACCTCCAGCACACACACATGCATACACCCTGCTTTATGCAATAAAACCTCTCATATTAAACTCCATTAATCTCCGAACTATAAACTTTATATTCGTGTTCATTTAATCAGCAGTACGAGGAGAGACGCTGCTGCTTTATAGCCAATTAAAGTCAAACTGTTCAGACAAATAAAATGAAAACAGCAACACAGGCAATAAAGGAGACGAAATCGATTCGCTGCGGTTTACAAAGCTCAGACAGCGCTTAGGCGCTGTAGGCGCACCCCACTCAACATCCTGTGAGCATCCAGCCAGTGACCTTCAGAGACTTGTCAATAAACAATACGATCAACAAATAAACCCAGAGATACACTGAGGGGCTGGAGGGGTTAGCGGGGGTCAGCAGCGAAATCGGGTTCAGGCACTCTGCTGCCATGATTCACTGTGTTAGTGCAGGAGGTAGACAGACTAACAAAAATACAACAGCAACGATCAACCCATTCATCATCTCTCTGAATGTATCAGCAGTAAAGGAACTGGCCGTCTTCTAGTTGCTGAACTGGCCGTCTTCTAGTTGCAGAGTCTTGTGGGCCATTCTGAAGGACCAGCTGCACAATGTGAGTTACGTATGACTTGCATTAACACAGTTGTAAGTCTGGCCAGTAAAATTACATGCTGTGTTGATTCATTTTCATGTTTCCCTCCAAACCACTCCAACTTCATCTCTAGACTTTAGGCTAGTAGCCAATTGGTTGGATCAGGCAGGTGCAGGGGAAACACTACATGGTGCAATGCAGGGGGTCTTCCAGGACCTGGGTTGGGATCCATTGTCCAGAGTGAAAATAGATAAACAGACAATGGTCTTCAGATAATACACACATTTTAATGCATAATTACTGCTTATTTACTGAATTTAACATATAGGCCAGAAAATAAAACATCAAATGTGGCCTTTACATATGCTATGCTACATTTTGTACTTTACCTCTGTTGTTTGTTATGTTAAACATGGAAATAAACAGAAACTGTGCATTTAAAATATGTGGAAAATGCCTTATTTAGGTCCCCTGTATAGGATGTGTTAAAATACATTCACTAAGAGTATTACAGTCATTGAATCCTTGAATTTGGGGATGTTAACTTTTCCATGTGACTGTATATATGTATGTACAGGTATATATGTATATATACGCAGTTATATGGAAAAGTGTCTTCAAATTCAATGTTATATATAGCATAAATATGACATTTATTTGATGTTTTAATTTAAGCATATATTGCCACCAAGGGTATTCTATTCTATTCTATTCTATTCTATTCTATTCTATTCTATTCTATTCTATTCTATTCTATGTAGTCGTCCTTTGAATTTGATATAAGGCAAATTCATCCTGATGTGAACTAAATCCAAACATAAGGACATTTTTCTACCTCTTAGAAATGTATTACATGATGATATGTGCAAATTGTGCCAAATGATGTATTTTACGGCTTCCAGATGGCTTCACTATCACGGCCTAACTATCCTTCAGCTGTAAACACCACTATTCCACCTCCCTTAAGCTCCTTTTTCCTGGTCTGAAATACGCTGACATACTTTTGGACATGATCTGTTTTGTCACATGACATGTTTTTGTTTGTTGGTTTCTGCGAGGGTCACAACTTAAATTTGGGCATTCAGCTATTCGCCCTCTCACAGACACACACTGTAAGATGCCTCAGGTTACAAAGTCAGAAACGATAACTGATGGTGACTGTTTTCATCCATCTGTTTCCCTGTTCTGTCTGCCTCCTGCATCTTTCATTTTCAATTTTCTCCATGGTTGCATGATATGGATTAATTTCTACTCAGTGCAAATTCATAATGCTAACAGCCGAAGGCACTCAGGGGCAGAGGGAAAGTACACTTTGTGAAATTTTTAAACAGCACGCATTTGAAGTGTCTGTCTAAAGGCTCTTGAATGTGCCTTTGCCCTATGTAGTCCCTTATTTATTTGAAATCTAGCCATGGAACATTTATTACACAGACTACAGAAGCATAGACAGCCTAAAATGTAAAAGAGTCAGAAGGTGCAGGTGCAGTTTCCATGATGAAATTTGTTGATATTTGTTAATCTATTAAATAAAAAAGCTATATATAATATTTAATATCTGAAGATGTAATTATATTTGAATAGCACAACAAAATGAAGCAATAACTGCAATTAAAGTTTTAAATTTGGCATTGGAATATTGCATGACATCTTTAAACACTGGAACAGGACCAAGCCAGGGCACAGATTCATGCAGGTGTTTTAGGTTTGGAGGGGTGGGGTCGGGGGTGTAACAGGTATACATGGGTATAACAGGTGAGCAGGTTGTGGATGGTGCATGCAGTGTAGACGAATCCTATTTGCATGCAGAGCGTCGAGTGGTCAGTACCTGGTGATGTCGGAGTCAGGGAGCAGACCTATGTGGTAGTGGGGGAAAGGGATGGAGTGCATTGGGCTTTTATCGAACTCCACAGGGGAGTAGTGACGGGGAGAGGGAGCGCGATCACACAGTTTATTCACAGTGCTGTAAACGGGCTCTGGAGGCCTGGGGAGGAAGAGAGAGAGCAGAAAGCAGAACAGCAGCGTGTTAGTGCGCAGGCGTGAGAGACAGAGAGAGATAGAAAGAGAAAGAGAAAGAGAGAGAGAGAGAAACAGATTGACAGAAATAGAGTGAAGGAAATAATCTTTATGCAGCAACAATGTTAGAGCATCAACAAGGGACCTTAGTGCAGTTAGTTAAGCTTTAGTCGGCTCAGGGTCTTTCATATGCCTTCAGTCTCCAAGGCTTCAAAAGCCTTCGGTACAGCAGGTATGCTCACCTGTAAACATAATCCCCTCAAACAAACGAACAAACGCATGCATTACCAGCTCTCAGACAACGTCCCTTAAACATGACTGTGATGATTCATCTTTACCTGTTTTACCTTGTTGACATATGAACTGTAAATGAAACTCAACATGAGGGCTGCATGACACAGACATAAAGCGATTGGATATTGTAAAGATAATACACTTTAATAAAGTAATACACTACACCTATAGCCAAAAAACCGCTGCACAAATAGCTGCACCCAGAAGGAATCAGTCGGCAGGAATAAAACTTGGTGTGTAGGTTTGACATTTTGACAGGCGAAACAGGGATGGGACTTATCACTGTACCTGACCGACCCGACAGTCATGACTATGGATTTTCAGTGAGCAGTGATGCCCTCCATGAGTCATCCCGTCAGTGCCAGCACCATTGGCAGATGGCTGCACGCCAGAGGACTACATGCATGCAGTGCAGTGAGTACTGCCATTAACACCACGTCAACATCACTAAAGACTGCAATGCCGTTGTGGCAGACTGGCAGCGAGTCATCTTCAGTGACGAGTCCCGCTTTTGTCTTGGTGGAAACGACCAACGAATCTTGTGTGTGGAGACACCGTAGTCAGCACCAAGATAAGCGGTTTGTTCTCACATGTCACATGTCCAGAAGGCATTGGTGTCACTCCACCTCCACCCCTACCGCACCATCTGCTGGAACTGTGTGAGAATATTCAAGCTGCATGGGATGGATTATCACAGGACACCACAGGAACCTCTACAGCTCCATACCGAGATATCTGGCATGTTGTGTTAGCAAACATGGCGACCCAACACCATCCTGAGAGACACTACTTCTGTATGTGTAGCTTAATCAATATTGTCCATTTCAGTCTATATGTATCATCATGTGTTGTTCCTGGTAACCTTTATCTTCCTTCCCAACAGCACTGCACACTTCCCACACTTCTTTCTGGGTGCAGCTATTCTTTTGGTGATGAGTGTAAAATTTCTATGGCAATGCATGTGTGGTATTGGGTATCGGATATCTGTCCTAACTGCTAGTGATTGAAAGTAGACATGTTGTTTAACAGGGTAATGTTACTGTTTGCGATGTGTTAACCACAGAAACCTATCACAAAGCGATTGGAGACATAGCTAATGGTGAAGTCCTATTCAACATACATGCTTTAAACATGTTTTCTGTTTTGCATACTGTTCCAATGTCTGCCCTGACCGCACAGACACTTGTTCACGGACCTTGTTATAGGGATTTGAGATGATGGACTTTCGGCAAACAACAGTCTTTTGTTAGTTCCATTCATATCACTCACACTAGTGAATTCTCATTACTATGCAGCAGGCCTGTGTGCAGCTTAAACTGGATGTTCAAGTGGCTAATAAGGGTCTTTCCTCCCAGGGGGTCATTTATTGTCATTCAGTAATTTCTATCAGTATATGTCTACCGTTCAAATCCACCCATACTCTCGCTGCAATTAATTCACTCCTCCTCTCCTAGTCCTCCCTCAGCTGTACTTTAGAACATGTTTTCTCTCCCATACTGTGAGCTGAACAATAGCATCACTCCTAATCACGTCCACAGGGCACCATATCCACATATAGAGAAGTAAGTGTTTAGTGTGAAAACAGCCCAGCCCATGGTGAGAGTTGTGAGAGGTACAGTGGGGCTGTGCAACAGCAAATTGTCAGTAGAGATGTGAAACTGGCAGTGCTTGTGACTTTGTGCAGTAAAGTCATAGCCCATGTCTACCAAAGCAGAAGAGTGTTACAGTGTCTGTGGGTACAGTACAATATTCATGATAATCAACTAAACTCATATAGGGTACAGTTAAATGTAAAAGCATCTGAACAGTCTTATATACATGACCAGGGCTGAACAATAAACACATAATATGACTACATATTACAAAAAAAGAAAGATCTCACAGGCTACTGAGCATGAGACTGTGACTGGTACTTCAGCATATTAAGATAAAAATATATAATATATTTGTTTAATTTCATTCCAATGGCATATACACCACCCCTGACTGATTTAATTTACAGTTGAACTGGACTTTAATTATGGAAACAAAAACACAAAGGCAGCTCGAAGAAATTTGTCATCTCACAGATATAAATATAGTGATGGGACTAGTTTTTGGTGGTCTATCAGGTCCAGTTTTGGAAAATCTATTTTTTTGGTTACTTATTTTTACACATTATACTTCTTACATGGTCACTGTTCAGAGAAAACATCTCTAAAACAGAGAAGACAGTAAAGTAAAGAAAACCCTTCTTATTTTTTAAAATGCAAGTTAAGCTAAACATGGTTTTGATTTTGGACCATTTCTAATGGTCCAGTCATCAGCATATAAAGGCCATAGCAAAATGAAAAATTGACAAAAATTGAGGTACATGTTTTTCATTGAACAGTAATGATATCTATTCTTTTGAAAACTCAATAATGTGTAAATAATAAACATTTTGACAGGGCGTATAAAAGCAAAGGGTGGTCCAACCAGTGTGCACCGTTTTTTGAATAAACATATTTAGCTTAAAATACAAGTCAGAATACTGAAATATAATCATTGCCTTAAAGTTGTACTGCAAAATCAGCATTGCAAAACCTGGCATCGTCATATCAGTTAATAACTGATATCGTGCAGGCCCACAAACACACAGCAACACATCCCAAACGTCTGACTCTCACCTCAACTGGAAGTGCTGGGAATCAAACCTGTGGCCCTCCCCGTCATCTAAGGAGGGATTTCTGATCAGAGAGAGACAGCAGGTCAGCACAGAGATACAGCCACAAATGAACTCTGTATTTATTGAGGTGTGTTTGAAAGTGCTGCAGTGTGCGCAGTATTGAGTGGACAAGGCATGCAGACGCTGAGACGATTACAAACATCCGGGCACCCACGGACACAATCAAACAGATACTTCAGAGGGGACAGCTGAGCTTCGGACACTGACTCACAGAAGTAACAGACAGACAGACACTTTCATCAAGTCCTGAGTCAGGGCAGCAATGCTGTAATGACTTTATTACCAAGTGTGTCGCTGAAGGAAAGAGTTCTTAAAATCTTGCAGTCAATGCAAGACCAATGCATACAAGGCAAACCTTTTTTTTAGGGCTTTAAAAAGACACCTCTACTGGATAATCTTCCCCTCTCTGTCTAAAATGTGATTTCTCCACATTGCTGTTGTAAAGAACATAACTGGAATTCTGTGGATTTGTACATTCAGCGTCTACAGAGTAGCTGCACCCAGAAGGAAGTGTCAGATTGCGGTGCTATTGGGAAAGAAGATAAAGGTGACTAGGGACAATAGCTGACGACACATTTAAACGGATATGGGTAATATATATATTGAGCTACACATACAGAAGTAGTGTCTCGGCGTGGTGCTGGGCCTGCATGTTTGCTAATGCAACATTGCAGACATCCCATGCATCTTAAATATTCTCACACAGTTCCTACAGATTTGCAGTAGGGGTGAAGGAGTGGCATCAGGCCTTCTGGACGTGTGACGCAACAAACCACAGTGCTTTAACACACGGAGTAATTGGCCGTTTCCACCAGGTGACACTTCATGACAGTCTGGAATGACAGCATTGCAGTCTTAGGCGACGTGATGTGGTATTAAGGGCAGTCGTCCTAACTGTGTGCATGTTGTCCTGCATTGCGCAGTCATATACCAATGGCGCTGACACTAACAGGATGAGTCATGGAGAGAGTGTCACAGCTCGCTTAATGTCCACAAACGTGGCTGTTGGGTCACTCCACACATGTTGGACAATTTGTCAGTTCTCTCTCTCCGTCTCCGAGATCCTTCAGCACGAGTCAGAATGGAAAGCACACACAAAAGGATAATATATATAGTCAGTCAGGTACAGCATAAGGCCCATCATTACTTATGTCACATGTGTGGATAAGCGTGAAACGTGAATCGTTTGGCCGTCTCACAATGTCACCTACCCACCAGGTTTCATTCCTGTTGGTTGATTCCTTCTGGGTGCAACTACTTTGTGATGATGAGTGAATTACCTAATGTAAATTAATGTAAATAAAAATAAGTCTTTTCATGACTTGAACCATGTGCGATCGAGATCCTATGCAATCCAATATATTTTTGTCAAGTTCTAATTTCATTCTCGAGTTCTACAACTCTAAGCCTATATTTCACAGTTGGTTAAGAATCACACAACAGGAGGTAAGAGGATTTGTTACAGTCAGACAGAGAAAGAGTGTGAGGAGGAGTGAGGGAGAGGTGAGGAGAAAGAGCAAGAGAGAGAGAGATGGGAGCTGCAATGAAAAGGCTTCTGTTGCTCATGTAGATGATGTCACACCGGAGTGGAAGTGAAAACCAGCCCTTCTGGTTTTTGCCCTTCTCTCTCTCTCTCTCTCTCTCTCTCTCTCTCTCTCTCTCTCTCTCTCTCTCCTTCTGTCTCTGTCTCTGTCTCTCTCTCTCTCAGTTCTATGTTGTATGGCTCTGCTCATGTCTCTTTCACTAGACAGTAAGCCTGAGGAGACATTCTCTCCCTCTCTCACCGCTCATCATCTCTCACATGTTCTTCTCCACCATCCTCTGTCTTTCTCTCTCTCCCCATCATCCCATCGTGATCATTAAACTATTGTGGTAGTGGCACAATAACAAGTGCTACGTCCATGTGGTCTCACTTTGCTGACCTTCACAGATGCATTTCTATAAAGCAGCAACGGTCTGGTTATGATAAATACAGTACATGTAATGGTAATTTGAACAACATTTTCAATATATCTGTGCAGAAATAGCTAAATAGAATTGTTCCTACACAGAGACAAGGAGAGCTCCAATTAAAGCTGACACTTATGAATAATACATCTCAAGATGTAGGAGTGTATATCCTACATTTGTCTTTTATATAGTATTTTATCCCTTATAGCATTTGTTTGAGTTTGTGTAAAAAACATATATTTTTTAAAATTACATTTCCGACTTCCCTTTATCCCTTACAAATCTCAGAACTGTTTAAGACTAATGCATGCAGATCTACCCTAAATTGTCCTCCCTGTGTTGTACCTCATGCAAAAAGCCTAGGCTGCAATGCTCTGTTAAACTGCTGCAAGCTTAAAGACATCTATACATGTGAATGAGTTGACTGTTGTGTCACAGCGACAGTAAATTCAGAAGAGCCGGTTAGTTTTCAGCTTAGTTTCTATATGTGGACTGTCACTGGGGGTTGAATAATGGGTTTTAGAACTTGAACAGTTTGATATATATTTCCTTTTTGCCCCCAAATGTAAGATACCGATTGCCAAGCAGCCATGATGGCACACTGCACTGTCTATCAGCTCCCCTACACAGAGCTGCTCTGGACTCTCAGTGCTTTATTTATGTGTCCTGATCTAATCAACCCAAGCATGATGTAATCTGCATAAATAAGCATGCTCTAGTATGTAGGCATAAATAGTAATGATGCTGCTTTGGCATCAGCTGCAGAAGAAAACATCTTTGCATGCACATTTTTTTACTTGCAGCCTGTCTGGAGGATTGTGCCATGTGATTTTCTCAAGATGTTAAAACAGGTCAACATTAATATATATAATCAATGTAACAATGGAGGTTTATTTTTTAACACAGGCTTGCCAAAGTGAACCATGTAGGCTACCCCCTCACCCAACCAGAGAGCAAAGATTTGTCTATGATTTCCACCTGAAAGTATGCAGACATGTCAACACCATATACCAATTATGACCAAACTGTGGCACTGTGTGATGGAGGGGATATAGAATTTTTTTTATTTGAGGATTTAAAGACAAAACATTCTGTTTAGTATGTAAGGACACCATTACAGTATTCAACAAATATAACATTAGTTAACACTACGAAGCCCAACAGATCTAAATGTTTCCATATGCCCTGAAGAAGTACTAAGACATCAGGTTAAAACTAGGCGTTTCGTCACTTGGCCCCACCAAGAATAGCATTTGGGCCCTTCTGCATAAGGGCAAGAACAGCTAGGTCAGTAAATATGGAGATGATTTGTGTTTACTGTGTTTGTGTGTAAGACTGTTGAGCTGAGTCTGCTGTGTGGAGTGTGTTCCACTTAAGTATCTGAATGATTCATGTACAGTGTGTGAGTGTGACACGGTTGGGGATGTGTTTGTAAGTGTGCCAGTAAGAAGGGCATGCATACAGTACAGTGAGAGTGTGAATTGTGTTCAGCCTGGCTGCAGTACAGAAATGCATGTGTGGCAGAGCCCTAAATGCAGACTGTTTGGTGTCCAAATTGGGCTTTTTTAGCTTAGTGTTGGAGCTACAAACGCAACACTGCTTATAAGTATTTAAAAACCACCAAAAAACTAATTTTATGACTATGATTCATATAGCAATGTTTATTGGCCATTATCCAGCGGATAACACCACTGCCCACCAGAGAGCCACCAACACATGTGGGAGACTGGGGTTCGAATCCCAGTCTGGGTGACTACGCTGTGCTACACCAATAAGAGTCCTTGGGCAAGACTCCTAACACTACATTGGCCCACCTGTAATATGATTAACCTTGTAAGTCGCTCTGGATAAGAGTGTCAGCTAAATGCCATAAATGTAAATCCACTTTTTCTAGCATACAGCTCCAGACCTGCCAGTGAGTTGCAGCTGTGATGTCATGTAAGCTAATGTGTTTGTTGCTTCAGACTGGTTTAAGTTGTCTACAGGTAGTCCATAAAAAGTCCACACTTATTTAATTAAAGTTGGGGTTGAACTTCATGATGTTTAGTATGCTTTTAGCCCCAATTCTCTGTCCAGCTGTGATTGGCTGTAGTCTGCAGACTTTGGAGCTGGTGAGTGGAGTGCGACACACAAGATACTTAGCTTCCTGATCACCTTTTTAGTTGGAGTATACTAAACAACCTTGCTTTCTTTAACCCAACTCTTAGCATCATCGACTACTGCATACTCGCCACTGACTCAATCTAAACGGACTCCTCCAACAGTCAACGAACACGAAAGGAGGCAAAAGAAGAAAATACAAGTATGAAAATAAAAACGGTGAAAGGTAACTTTTTAAGGGGCTGAGATTACGGCATGAACACAATCGAGTGCACACGCACATCCAAGACTCTAAAAACTACCATCATCTTTCACCACCATCCATCACCTTATATATGTTTAACTTTAGCTACACACAGCAACAGCTGCTCTGCATTACTTTATTTGCCTGTCCTAGTAATGGTAGAATGCGAGTTCATGTGAGTTGGGCTCAGTTCAGCAACAGCTTAAAAGTCGTATAGTGTGTGGTCCAATTTATTTGGCACGTGATCCCTATTATTTCAGTTGCCCAAATAGACCTGCAGAAACCTGACAGTGTGACAGTGAAAGATACCCAGTGTTTTAAAAATCTGTTTGGACTTTAAAACTGGCGTAGTGTATCCAAGGCTTAAATTGGCTGCCTGTAGTATTAAGGGGAATACTGTAATCTTATGTAAATTAGATTTCATGCCGCACCATTCCTTTAAATGTAGCAACGCAGGGCACGGCCTTCCTCATGTTTTCTCTTATAGCTGAGCTTGTAAAAGTGTCCTGACTACTATAATTCACCCCCCACATGCAACAAACCATACTGCCCACATATATACTCTGCTTCACGCCACGCTGCATCATCGCCGCCAGCCTCCAGCACATACCCACAGACTTACACACAGTCCTCTGCCTTCTGTCACAGTCTATCCATAATTCATTAGCATAGCTACGGCATAGGTTCACATTTATTATGCAAAACTGCACAAAGTTTTGCAATGCTAATCGTCTTAGCCTAACGGCCAGAATCAGTTCTCCTTCCTATTACTTAACAATGCATTTAGAGTCACAACACTGTGACCTCTGCTATTACATTCAGTGGCATGTGGGAGTTTTAATCGAGACCCTTCAAATACCTAAAGGTTCTTCCTTCATAGGATAACTGGGGGAGGGAGGATCAGAGGGGCTAAGCTAACAGATTAGCCAAGCCTAGCAGAGGCACCTGGAGTTGACTAAGCTTTTAAGGATGAAATGCTAATCCTAATTTCACAGCTATTCCCCAGAAAGGTTCTTCCCATCATACGGTTCGTTACTAATTCATGTCTAACTCTGGGAAACAGGATTTAAAATGCTGATTGACTTCCCCGGCACCCACCTCCCCCTTCCCCCCAACTTCTATACGCCTGCATTAAGATAATGTACTGGTAAACATGTGATGTGGCTACACATGCCACATGTCTGCAATACCACATCAGCTATAAATAACTCCCCTGACCCCCCCGACTGTTCTTGTAGCTGCATTATCCTATCACAATATCCCTACAGAAAGCCTTATAGGCTCAGCACTCTTATTGTTAATGCAACAACAGGCCCAGTCTGACCTTAATGCCCTCCACCGCCAAGTCTGCACAGCAAACGGAAGATGGATGACCCGCTCTAAAAGCCACAGCAGTACAGTATATGTCTGTAAAGAGAGCAGCCATTAACTCATGAGCAAGTAGATTAGACTTACGATGTTCAGTCGTACATGAGCCATCTAGCTCAATTAGCTATTGTGATTTTACTATAGCATTTAATGGACCTACACCATACATTTTTCCAGAGGTTAACCTACGATGTTAATATTGCTTTATGTATCAAACCGGGTGATTAATTTTTTACATGTCCATTTCTGACCTCTCATTATCCCTTAGAATTAAACACAATATTTTTGTCACAATATTTTTTTTAAGGACTTTAACATATACAGTGAGGAAAATAAGTATTTGAACACACTGCGACTTTGTAAGTTCTCCCACTTAGAAATCATAGAGGGGTCTGAAATTTTCATCTTAGCTGCATGTCCACTGTGAGAATATTAAAATTCCACCTCCACTCCACTTATTATTCTAAATTAGAAGCACCTGTTTGAGGTCCTGAGCTGCATAAAGACACCTGTCCACCCCACACAATCAGTAAGACCCCAACTACTAACTGTGAAGCATGGGGGTGGAAGCATCATCTTTTGGGGGTGTTTTTCTGCACATGGGACAGGACGACTGCACTGTATTAAGGAGAGGATGACCGGGGCCATGTATTGTGAGATTTTGGGGAACAACCTCCTTCCCTCAGTTAGAGCATTGAAGAGGGGTCGTGGCTGGGTCTTCCAACATGACAATGACCCAAAGCACACAGCCAGGATAACCAAGGAGTGGCTCCGTAAGAAGCATATCAAGGTTCTGGAGTGGCCTAGCCAGTCTCCAGACCTAAACCCTATAGAAAAAAGGAGCTCAAACTCCGTGTTTCTCAGCAACAGCCCAGAAACCTGGCTGATCTGGAGGAGATCTGTGTGGAGGAATGGGCCAAAATCCCTGCTGCAGTGTGTGCAAACCTGGTGAAAAACTACAGGACCCCTGTAATTGCAAACAAAGGCTACTGTACCAAACATTAACATTGATTTTCACAGGTGTTCAAATACTTATCTGCAGCAGTAACACACAAATAAATTATTAAAAAATCATACACAGTGATTTCCGGATTTTATTTTTAGATTATGTCTCTCACAGTGGACTAAGATGAAAATTTCAGACCCCTCCATGATTTCTAAGTGGGAGAAATTGCAAAGTAGCAGGGTGTCCAAATACTTATTTTCCTCACTGTATGTAAATGACTGATATATGACACTCTGTTCTGATTGGCCGCCCTATATGATTGTTTTTGCAGCTGGGGTTCTGTAAATGGACTTTATGGACTGTACGGAGCTAAGGGCGAATGCCAGGGAAAGTTTTACAGTAGTTACATCGTAATGTGATTTGAAATCACAGCGTGACATGATGCTCTTCTATTCTAAAGTTTGGAATTACTTGTCATCTTAATAACTGTTCTTCTATAACAGCTAATGCACAGTTATGTAGTCAACACTGAGAAGCTGTTTCATGCATAATATAAAGAGGCCAAAATTTTTTTATCAAAATATAAAATTTTTTTTGAACTTATTAAAGAGAACGTGGTATTGGTCATAAGTTCTGTACCCCCGCTGACATCACCTCATAGTAGTGATTTATGTAAGAGTGCCTTCCGTACCCAGTCTGGTTTGGACTATAGATCTAGCATTTGTTTTGCTGTGAGGTTTCTAGAAGTCCCGTATGCAGGCCTGTTCCAGCCGGCAAGTCTCAGGTTTTTACGCTGAGCAGCCAGTCAGAAATATCTCCTGCCCTGCAGGAACCATATGCCTCTTTAAATAACCCCCCAAACAGCTCAGCACACACACAGACAAACAAGACTGGATGCCATCTGCTCTCTGCACGGAGACGCCGCGTAGAGGAGTTTAATATGATATTATCAGATGACTGGCAATGCATTATGCATATTAGGCTCAAAGTATGAAACTGCAGAAAAGTTTAGGAGAGCTACCAGATCAGTCCATCCATACTTGATTAATAAAATCAAATAGGGGGTCAGCCCTGGGGTCAGCCCTGAAGATAAAGTTTCACTGTATGAATCTTAGCACTGAATTTACTTGACTTAAATGTGTACATGGTTTCCACAAAAGTAAATTATGTGATGAAATACATTTACATATTTAGCTCTTCTGTTTACAAACATGGCACCCAGAAGGAAGTGGTGGATTGCTGGATTCGATGGTCATCACTTAAAGATGACCCGCTGCAGTCACTCTGTGACAGTTTAGCACGACATCATTGCAGTCTTTGGGAATGTTGACGTGGTACTTTCATCTTAGAGAGAAAATGTAAAGATCTTTGTTTAGACTCACTACATAATAGTGATTGAAGAAGTTCCCAGACCAGATGAGTCAACTGTACTGGCGTAACGTTGTTATTAATGTGGGAATAAAGTGGAAACGGTGCACATTTGAAGCAAGTAAACACGATCTATCACCTTTTTCAGTATTGCTGTATAGCTGCAGGCAGCACAAGGAACACATCCTGCCTCTCATTCCAATAACAAAACGACAGAGCACAGTCACATTCATACCAGACGTTTCAATAACCAGACCAACACCAGGGACAGCGTGGTGAACTAACAGGGGCAGACAGAGTGGAACAGGAGGAGCTTTAAAATCCCAAAGCAATCCCATCACGAGCTGTGATGATTCTGCCTGTACTGCCTTTGGGATTTCCACACAGTGACACACTAGGGGCGGGTCTACACAGATTCTACCTGTGGGCTGTGGCGTCTGGCAGAGAGAGGGAGGGAATTACCGTAAGAATGAAAAGCCATCCAACCTGTTAATATCCTCCTCCCCTAGCAGGTGGCGTGGCAGGGGCGAATAGCGGCCGGGGGAGATGGGAGGAAGACTGGACTTATACTCCAGAGTCCCGTTATTACCAGCGGAAGAGATATGATTATCCATAGCAGGGGAAAACGCTGCAGAGAAACAAAGAGAGAGGGAAAGAGGAGGAGGGAGACAAGAGTAAGAAAGAAAAGGGTAATTTTGTTGCTTGTGAAGTAATGATAGTGGTTGGTGTAGCTCAGTGGGTAACACCACTACTTAGGGTGCCAACTCTACGTGTGGGAGACTGGGGTTCGAATCCCAGTCTAGGTGACTATGCTGAGCTACACCAATAAGAGTCCTTGGGCAAGACTCCTAACACTACACTGGCCTACCTGTAATCATTAACCTTTGTAAGTCGCTCTGCGTCAGCTAAATGCCATAAATGTAATGAAGCCATATGTTACCACACTCCCACAAGATGATCACAATAGTTATTCATTAACTATAGTCATTTACTTCACGTATGGTTTTCTCTATAGTTATATATATCTATATACTCTCATACATGTTATTAAACTATAATCAGTGTTTAGGATAACATGGTACAAAGAAATACATTGTAGTAATGTAGGTACTGTTTGTCAGATCGAGTACCGTAGCCTTTATTACATTTGCATTTACGTGTTACTCATACCTGAGTCTCTAAGGGAATAATATTAATTTTATGAAATACTTTTAAAACATAAATCGTATGTGCCTTATGTGATTTATACATCTAAGCAATCCTGGCAGTAATTATGTTTTTGGTTTAAAACTGGTGCAAATAAAAAATATTAAAATGAAACAAGCTATTTTTAGTTCAAGTATTTTTAGTTATTTTTAGTAATCTACAGTTCATCTAAAGTTTGTTTCCCTATTTTAACATGGATTAGGCCTAAAATATGAAACATTTTTATACTGAAAACACAATTTAAATGTTTAACATCACAAGAGCTGTTATTTTAATTTATAATTTCTACAGTCTACATTCAACAACACACCCTAAGTTTTAAGTGGGGAAACTTAACCTAATAACACAGAGGCTGTGAACTGCAGGTAGATATGTTAGACCAGTCAGATTCAACCAAACCTCCGTGTGTTGTGACATCACAAAAACAACTTACTGGCAAGCTACACTACATTGGAGGGTCAAGCTTCAAGCCAGGAAACGGTTTCTATTCGAAAAATAGGCCACTCACTCCTTTTAGCCAATCATTAACATCTGCTTTGGAGCCATTTTCCACACATGGAACGAGACACTCCCTGCACTGTAGCACCTCTTCTCAATCTATGAGTTGCGTTACAAAGACTTGCATTTATTTCTAGCTCGATCATCCTCATGCAGCACCCTCTACAGGAGCCTAAAGTTACTACAACCTTAAACATGCATAGTGACTATATATTTTTTGTCCGGTGAGCTTATATAACCTATATAAATTGTGGGCATGTGACAGCAGTGAAAGTTGATTGTGAATGTTCAAAACAGACATAAAGTAGTGAGTTGTGAGATTTCACTAGTGTCTCCCAAGGACTACAGAACATAATTGAAGTTTAAGAGAAGTAACTACTAACTGCCTGTTTGTCTGGGTAACTTTTACAAAACATAATGTTTAGTTAAGTGCTTTACAAAGCAGAGTACAACCTCTTAACTGTTGTAAAATCAATGTGCATCCTTAAGTTGCTTTTACATAAAAAGGAAATTACAACAAAAATAAATATGTTAAATATGCAATATTTTTATAGACATAAACTGGATAATAGACATAAACATAGAAATAAACTAGTTCCTCTGGCAAACAATGTTACCAAGCACCACAATGGTCATAAGGATATTTAGTGAGCTGGTCAATGTTTTTTAATAACATAGGGCATTAATACAGAAATCCTGTGCTGAACGTATGGTATACTGAGTACTTTACAATATCATTTATAGAAATCAGATGGATAAACAGCCATAACACATGGACACATTCTATTCACTTCTAACTGCACACAAACAATCCTAAACTGCATACATCATCACTTCTATCATCACTAGTGTGGTTGTATATTACAGTAGTATGTGCAGAGCTACTCACAGTGGGTAATATCGGGAGGCCCATAGGGATCTGAAAGGTAAACACTAGTGGGCTTCCCCACCTTCAAATACACAACATCTGATGTGTTCTTCAGAATGGCTACTGCCTCCTCATGAGTGACCTCCTCCAGAGTGTAGTTATTTACCTGAGAGAGAGATAGAGAGAGAGAGAGAGAGAGAGAGAGAGAGAGAGAGAGGGAGAGAGAGAGAGAGAGAGAGGTGTATATGCAGTATCGTGAACTCCCTTTCCCGCATGCTTTGCTAGTCAATGGCAAATCAGTGCAGCCAAATGTGCCCTGCACACACAGGATTACACACAGCACTGATCCTGTTAATTAAATCAAACTCAGCTTTAACGACTTTAACGACCCTCAGTAGCAGTACAGGCTGAGTCATAAACGACTGCAGGGAGAAAGGTAAACTAGTTATGTTCAAGAAGGCAGAGCTTTAGTCACATGAAGAGATGAAAGGCTGCAATCAGATACAACCGATAACAGGAATAATATTCTGGTGTACTCGCAAAAGCAGGAACCAAACTCAACAGAGTACAGATTCTGTCACAGGGGGTGGGGTACCTATAAGGGTATGTATACAGCACCTTAACTTATAGAATTCTATTGATGTTACATATGTATATACAGCAAGTATAGTACAGTTCACAGTCCACTTTCTCAGCTCCACTTACCAGATAAAATCACAGACTGTAGTTCATCTGTTTCACTGTATACTTTGTCAGCTTCCTTTTACCCTGTTCTTTAATGGCCAGGACTCCCATTGGACCACCACAGTATTATTTGGGCCGTGGATCATTCTGACACTGATGTGATGGTGGCGTATTAGTGAGTGCTGCAAGGGTTGATTGAATCAGACAAAGCATTGCTGCTGGAGTTTTTATATAGTCATATATAGAGATTTCATACGGTATTATTTTGAAGGTTTTCAGAGGTTTTATTTTTAAGAGTAAGAAAAGGTACCTTTAAATGAATAATGCCTTTGAAAAAAATATTCCATTCCATGTATTTCTTGGACGTATCTTTTGGCTCATTTGCACAAGAATGTGTGTGCAGCCATACAGATTTCCTGTGTTATTGTGCATGAATGTGTTGGTGGATTGGTAATATGAAAATGACTATAATTTACCCGAGCCCTTTTGCACTACAATACAGACAGAAATGCAGAGTAAAAACGTGTACAGATCATTTGATCACAGCAAATTAGCAAACAGTAAACTGGCTGTTTTCAGAATTGCAATTGTAGTCATCTGCAAGGACCCAAATGGCAAACTGTTATGACTTCATTTGCATGACATTTTTAAAGCCAGTTAGTATAAACAGTGTTAAGTGGTGGTGCTGAACAGGAGGTGGGATTATTTATTATTATTATTTCTATCAAAACTGTTACTGTATTAGCTTGAAAAAGCAAAAAAAAAAAAAAGCCTTTGTAATGACTGCATGTCAGTTTCACTGTGAGACCAGAGAGATACTCACTTATTCTTCCAGTGATAGTTATGCTGTCACTCTTAAAAAGATGACTTTCCTAGCAAATGCTTATTTGCATAGTGAAATGGTCTTTTAGATTGATAGACAACATGCTGTATATGATTCTATAAAGAACCTTTTTCAGAACCGCTCTAGATAGCACCAAACTGCATTCTTTAATTGTTACACCCAGGTAAAAAAACAAAAATGTAGTATTTTCAATATATATATTATTCGAATTTATTAGAAATTCCTACACACACACCCACACAAGTATATATACAAGCCTATTTTAATGTTATACGAATGTATTTTAATATGTACTTAAATATATCTAGGCAAATCTTATGGGTGTTTCAAAATAGTACAGTTAAATACAATTTAAGTATATTTTAATGGCACTAATGTATATATTTTACATACTAAATATGTAGCTAGTATATTAAAAGTAGCAAAAAATTGCAAGTAAGTATATTTACATTTACAATCGTTTTTCTCCTGGGCAAGCTACATAGTATAGCAATACAAGAGCCCGTCTTTGGTGCTATATAAAAGCAGTACAAGGATACACTGGCCCCCTGTTTAGGCAGTGTCTGAGCTCATGGTGAGTTTTATGCTCTAAGCTTCCTGTACTAGCTGGAATATTATCCAATGGAACACTAAGCACGGTTGTAAGTCGCTCTGGATAGGAGCGTCTGCTAAATGCCTTAAATGTAAATGTAAATGGATACAGCGACAAGCAAGAATAGCACTTTATCTACTACAAAACATGTAATGCATTCAGAGTGAGACATTTAACATCCACTTAAGACCAACAGGACTTTGGACTACAGAGCTCAAAACCCAGACTTTCCACCTGGCAGCCCCACGTCCAGTCTCCAGAGTTTCCAACAGCATTGACAATGCCTTCCAGAACAGGACTGGAAACTCCACAATATGAATCGCAAACAGCTGCAGCACAAGTATGCATGTGTATGTGAAGCACTATTTTAGTTAGTTCTAGAAGCCCGTTGTGGAGTTCCACACTTACCATTAGCAGTCTGTCGCCAACCTGTAACCTGCCGTCCTTCTGCGCCGCCCCACCATCGATTATTTTAGTGACGTAGATGCTGTTATCACCTGGGATGTGCTGGTTCCCCACCCCACCTGCAATACTGAACCCCAGCCCTGAAGAAGAGAGAGAGCAAAGTCATATATATATATAACACAGTGTATAAACACACATATATATATATATATATATATATATATATATACGTGCTTTGCTTCATATTTCAGTATCCACTCCTTCAAAGTCAACATCTCAAACTGGTCCCAAGCTGCTCTTTCATATTAACACAATGACGACTTTCCAGTGGAACTGCTGCTCTTCCTGAATACTAAACTTTCATTCTATTCATCCTGCAGCTTTTATTAAGAGACTTTTAATGAGGCCTGCTCTTTTAAAGCCGCCACACTATGCCGCACGATTAAAATTCATTCCATTGCCCTGTATAGAGCTGCAATAGAGGGATGTGTTGTTAAGTGTTGACAGCTTTTGGAGTCTGCATCGTCGGTGTTTGAGTAGGACTGTGCATTGATGATAATTTGTGCGTGTCGCCCGCAGCTCTTCCTCCACTCTGTGCATGTGTGTGTGTGTGTGATGTGTGTTCCTCTCAGATTTCTAAATAATGCATCAAAGCAGCTTGTGCCTTTCTTAGAAAAGCGCTCTGTTTACCACTCTGACCATGACAACAACTTATACACAAGCAGCAAACAAATAACAAGCCACTTACACACAAGCAGAGGATCCGGTGTTTTGTTTTGCTTTGACTTTCTGCCAAGGACACATTTGTGTTGAGGAAAACAGCTAAAGTGATCCAGGGAAAGTGAAGATTTGGGTCCTGTTCCCAATATGAATTTAACCCTGTCATTGATTATAAGTAGCAGTTATTGCTGTTATTATTAATAACAAATGCGTATTATTCTGTGACAATGTACAATCTAATCAGTTACCTATCATCGCAGTCCAGTGAAATACAAGCATTTCCAAAATGAGAACTTCACAGGAGAAACCTAATTTAACTTTAATGTAAGTCAATGGAACCAGATCTTTTTCCATACAATTCAGGGCCATTTCTGTTGGTCTATTCATCATCAAGTTCTATTCACACAATGTAAACAGCAGCTGCTGTGTTCAGAGACACATGTTGTCCTTGAACAGTGACAATAAAATTATAATTATCAGGCAGTGAAATACACAGAGAAACAGAGGAACTGAGAAACATTCATAGCACATTTAAATTCATGAGTAGGACATCCTGAGATTAATGTGAAAAAATTTATTACGAGTTGAATCTAAAAACGTTTGCTATATATTGGCCATTGATTGACAGTAAGACTATATATTTAGACTGTTAAATGTACAGGGGTTGGACAATGAAACTGAAACACCTGGTTTTAGACCACAGTCATTTATTAGTATGGTGTAGGGCCTCCTTTTGCGGCCAATACAGCATCAGTTCGTCTTGGGAATGACATATACTGCGTCCTGCACAGTGGTCAGAGGGATTTTAAGCCATTCTTCTTGCACGATAGTGGCCAGGTCACTACGTGATGCTGGTGGAGGTTCGACCTTCTTGGTGGTATGCTGACATTACCCTGGATACCGTGGCTCTTGATACATCACAAAGACTTGCTGTCTTGGTCACAGATGAGCCAGCAAGACGTGCACCAACAATCTGTCCTCTTTTGAACTCTGGTATGTCCCATAATGTTGTGTGCATTGCAGTATTTTGAGCAGAACTGTGCTCTTACCTGCTAACTGAACCTTCACACTCTGCTCTTACTGGTGCAATGTGCAGTTAATGAAGATTGGCCACCAGGCTGGTCCAATTTAGCCATGAGACCTCCCACACTAAAATGACAGGTGTTTCAGTTTCATTGTCCAACCCCTGTATATCACAATTATTTCCAAGCTATCGGATCAGATTTGTGTGTGCAGTTATCACTAATCTATCTGCATGTGTTGCTGTGGTAAAGATTTAGGCAGGTTTTTAAACAGTTTTTAATGAAGGTATCCAAACGCCAGGGCTTGGCAACCAGCACTGCTCAGTTTATCCAAACGCCACAGCAGGCAACTTTCATTCCTATTATCATCCTACGACGACATTAAATTACACCCAGAATTAGACCAGAAAACTCAGAGGTAGGCTGTATGCTTTTGCTTTTACATTTTGGCCATATTTAGTTACTACTGCTTCCTCACAGCAATAAGGGCCTGGGTTTGGGCTCTGGTTTCCTCTCACACTCCAAACACATGCTGTAAGGGTAAGTGAGGAAGCTAAATTGCTCCCTACGTGTAAGTGAATGTGTATGTCTGCTCGTCTGCTCTGTGATGGACTGGCACCCTGTCCAGGGTGTTTTCTGGCTTCCAGCCAATGAGTGCTGGATAGGCTCTGGCACCCTTTGTGACTGATAAGTAGCTTAGGAGATAAATGAATTAATAAATGAATATTTGGTTGACAATTAATTTTTCAGATTAATTTCATTATGTTTTGTCAGTGCTCACATTTGTGCTGCTCTGTGATTGGTCACTACTCTGACTTTGGCATTTTAACATAATATTTTAGATTAAAAAAAAAAACTCAGCTTACTGGTAAAGGCACAAGCTAGAAAAGTCCTCCTTTACTGTGGAGACATGCATATGCTCAGTAACCGGAACCTTACAGCATGTTTTATTGTGCAGTATTTGAGCAAAACACTAAACTTTTTAAATCAAAGAATTTACAAAATTTCATCTTTGAGTTTGTATGTGCCTCTGGTAGTCTGGCCTTGCATGGGAAATAAATTCCAGGGGGCATTTGGGTTGCTAATTTCCCTTTAAGCACTTTGGTTATATTCTAGCTAGGAATGGAAAATAAGAATGTGTTCCTACTGACTTGCTTGGTTAAATCAAAGGTTAAATAATAATAAATAAATAATATAAATAGAATATTTACATCCATTACTAAGAAACATTCATATTTGGGCGTTGGGCAATCTGTGTCAGGCAGTACCCTAAGGTTCTAAATGCATGTGACAGATTCCCTAGCGGCCAGTCTGCTGAAAGGTTATGGCTCTTTATTGAACTGCTAGTGAGCAATAGGGCGTAGAAGTGGATAGGTGACGGTCATGTGGTAACTGCAGGTTCTTGGATCTCAAATTGCTCCAATAAAATAAATAATAAAAATATTATATGCAAAAGCATGGGTGCCTCTAGTCAAATCATTACGGTAAGTACACATTTATGATAAACTAATACAGAGAGCATCATACACTGCGGGTTTCATTACTGATCGACACCAGAGTTATTAGGAAACTCAACTTCAGTTATGTAATACACTCTGATATGATATTTTTCTATTTCTACTAAAATAGTTTAGGAACAAACTTTAACATTATTTTACTCAAGTATCAATACTTTTACTTAACGATGGATACAGGCTACCTAAGCCTCCTCTGGCGCGCTCACAGTGATGCATTATACATGGTGTGCAGTGCCATGCACCGCTACACTAATAGATGCAACACGGGGTGTCCAGTGCTCTTAGGGCTTCATTACAATGAGATAAATAGCAGAGAAGTATTTGCAGAGAAAGAAGAACTGGGAACCTTTTGGTCCTTTGATGAGTTTGATTTCCACCACGGTCTCCAGCATTGGTCTTCTTCTGCGTACGTAGAGTCTAACAATGGAGCCAGCAACCTTCAGCGCCTCCACGGCCCTGCTGTGGGAAACCTCGGACACGTCCACTTCATTCACGCGCAGGATACAGTCATTTACCCTGCAGACACACACACATACAGAGTGAGAGTTGTGTAAGCCCCTGCTGTATGCTTAGCCACCCCTGTGGAGAGTTCCAGATTGTGGCAGCCTCTGGTCCAAGGACAGCTTTCTCCTGAGGCATGCTCACACAGAGCAGCTGGGACCCTCCACACACATACACACACAGACACGCGTGGCAACAGAGTGTGACATGTTGGACTGCCCCTCTCAGGGACAACTTCAGCAGAGTGCAGAAAGAGAGTAGTTACGTGAGAGCGAGGATGTTTTGTGGGGCCTTCTAAAAAGTACTAGGGGCTTGGAGCTGTCACACTGCCTGGCTATCAGCAAGGGTATGCTGTTTTCTACCTGTTCTAGAAAGTCTACGCCAAAGACTGCACTTCATGCTTTTGTTTATCTACAGATGAACAAAAGGAATCTACAAAAGCTTCTTTTGCCCAAACAACTCAATACCATATGATAATTGACTACAGTAAATATTTCATACTGCTGAACATATCAGAGTGCTTTAGTCCTTTCTACTTGATTTCTAAATAAACTGTATGGCATCAAAGAGAAATCCAAGCTTTGTGAGGAAGAAACACCTGAATGAAAATCCACACAGCCTGTACAGAAAGCTGCTTTCACGATCGATCGGTTCGGCTTGGATGCTGCTCTATTAAACAAGCTGCAGCATATTGTCAAGTTCACTGAGAAACCGATGGGTCATGACCTCACATCAACCTGCAAAAACGACATTACTTCACAAGGTTCTTGAAGAATAGAGGAACAACTGCACCTCCAAAAACCTCCATCAAATTCAGGACCACCTGGTGCCTGGACAGCGTCCTATGCATCCTTGCTTCAGACACGCACTCTAAATCAACCTGAACCCCACCCCCATCCCCATACCACTTTTTCTTAAAGCACCATCCATGAATTGATTCAGCATACAGTGTCTCATTTATGTCCTCCTAAAGGAAGAGACAACAGTTCATTGGTTAAAACATGACTAGGCTAGCTCTGTTCATGGGAAAAGTCCGGAACTTCAATAAAGAAAGCCAATCAGCTTACTGGTAAAGGCACAAGCTAGAAAAGTCCTCCTTTACTGTGGAGACATGCATATTCTCTGTAACCGGAACCTTACAGCATGTTTTATTGTGCAGTATTTGAGCAAAACACTAATTTTTTTAAATTAAAGGAGTTACAAAATTTCATCTTTGAGTTTGTATGTGCCTCTGGTAGTCTGGCCTTGCATGGGAAATAAATGCCAGGGGGCATCTGGGTTCCTAATTTCCCTTTAAGCACTTTGGTTATATTCTAGCTGGAAATGGAAAATAAGAATGTGTTCCTAATGACTTGCTTGGTTAAATCAAAGGTTAAATAATAATAAATAAATAATATGAATAGAATATTTACACCCATTACTAAGAAACATTCATATTTGGGCTTTGGGCAATCTGTGTCAGGCAGTACATGTACATGTACTAAATGCATGTGACAGATTCCCTAGCGGCCAGTCTGCTGAAAGGTTATGGCTCTTTATTGAACTGCTAGTGAGCAATGGGGCGTAGAAGTGGAGAGGTGACGGTCACGTGGAGAATGAAAAGCCAGTGTACCTGCAGGTTCTTGGATCTCAAACTGCTCCAATAAAATAAATGATAAAAATATTATATGCAAAAGCATGGGTGCCTCTAGTCAAATCATTACGGTAAGTACACATTTATGGCGGAGAACTCTAACACACAATTAATATTTATTTGCTGAATTTAAGACATTGAAGAAAAATGTTGCTTGTGCATATTTATATAAGCTCGTTTCTGCTAGACTTAATTTCACCACTAACAAAAACAAATAATGCCCTCACCTACAAAGATAACCCAGTTTGCTTCCGAATTTGTTAATCCTGTACATTTCCACTGATACACTGTATATTCCATCAGCATCAAAAGCAGCATTTAGTCAGAGACCATCCGCATCTAAGCTAAGCAAGGGTGGCACACTATAAATTATATATGCTTTCAAAGCAAATATTCTTAAATATTAATCTCTCACTCATGTCACTGTGGTTTTCTGGCACAAGCAAGGCTACATAAATTAGGTAAAGTGCAAAATAGAGATAGATGAGAAAGAGACTGGGGAAAAACCAGAGAACATAAGAGGTGGTGGCAGGGGTGAGGTTGGGGGATAGGCAGCAACACAACCAAACCAAAGAGAACAGCCGAACACTTTCACAGACAGGACTGTCACACACAGCTGCACTTCACAGCAAACACACCACCCCCCATCCATATGCACACACAAACAGCTCTGCTCTTCCTCTCTCTATAAAAACACAGTTATGACTGTCTGTAATAAAACAGCCCTCTCAATCAGCTCCTGATCATCATGACGGGCATCTAACAGAGACACAATCATTCTGCGGTAATAAGAAAAACACTTCCCCTATAGCCCAGCCCTCATCTCCTGAATCAGCTCTAATGGTCTTATTCATTTCCTAGCACAGCTACAATCAGTGAGATGAGTGTGTGTGTGTGTGTGTGTCTGTGTGTGTGTATATGCCGAGGTTCCTCCGTTCTCAGGAGAGTCATTAGAAGTGAGATACAGAGCTCAGTTTTAATCACTGAGAAACAGAGAGAACATGAAAAATAGAGAAAGTGTGTGTGTGTGAGAGAGAGAGTGAGTGAGTGAGAGAGAGAGAGATAGAGAGAGAGAGAGAGAGTGAGTGAGTGAGTGAGACAGATAGAGAGAGTGACAGAGAGAGAGAGAGAGAGAGAGAGAGACAGAGAGAGAGAGAGAGAGAGAGAGAGAGAAAGAGAGTGAGTGAGTGAGTGAGTGAGTGAGTGAGTGAGAGAGAGAAAGGTAGAGAGAGAAAATGATGTAACTGCTAAACCTGACTGACAATTACAGCAAGAATGAAGACATAATATGTCAGAAAGAGGAAAAGCTATTAGAATATTAATGAATCAGTTCCTCCTGAACATCCACACTCGTGCAACACACTCCGCTGCAAAGCTCACCGTAGCCTGCCGTCCTCAGCTGCCGCTCCTCCTGGGATGATTTTGGTGATGAAGATTCCGGGATCGTCTCCAATGTGTGGGTTATCTGTCCCGCCTGCTATACTGAACCCCAACCCTGAGTTACCCTAAAAACAGAGAGCAGACAAATGACTAATTACGAACACCCAAAATTTCAGAGTGGGTTTTACTGTACAACGTTCTTATACAGTCACTCCAAGAGTACACAGTACACTACAGCAGGTGTAGGGGGCTTGGGTAAATTCTGTGGCATAGTTTAATGCACAGGTGGAACCAGATAAATGTTATTATATGACATTCCTTACCATAGTGCGTTTCATCTATGGTATATTTTTGTCTATGTGCTAAGCAAACACAAATAGAGAGCTCTGAGCACTCAAACTGGGGGTCAAATGAGGAAAAATATTAGAAAATTCCGATTATCCCTAGATTCAACAATGAGCAGAATCTTTCTGACAGACAGACAGACAGACAGACAGACAGACAGACAGACAGAAAGACAGACAGACAGACAGACAGACAGACAGACAGACAGACAGATAGATAGATAGATAGATAGATAGATAGATAGATAGATAGATAGATAGATAATGCTAGAAATGTAAATTTAATTAAATTTTATTTATATTTTTAGCCATTTAGCTAAAAGTAAATGGCATTAACAGACACTAATTAATCATTTGTATAATAATCATAAGCTACACTACGTATTATTGTATTAGAATGCCAATAATAAAACTACCACAAGGCCCATTAGCCACAGCGCTGCAGTTAAAGTTAATTTGATTATTTATTTTTTTTGGAAGAGATCCAACTCTTCAATTTCAATATCGGTGAAAAAACACTAGTGACGTAAAGGCACTCAAAATAAACTTTGCATGCTAGTGACTTCAGGCCCCTAAAGATCCATCCAGAACAAGGATGATAGGGCTATAAATACCTGTGGGGTGTGAGTGATGGGATTCAAACAAAGAGAAGAGGTGGCATAGTGCAGTGAATGTCTAGTTCCATGTGTGGAAAATGTGTATGGAAGTGTACGGTCATACGGGTCTAGCAGCAGTGGCTAAAATCCCAGTCTACAGGAAACTCTCCTCAAAATTGTGTCAGGGAAGGCTTCCACCAAAACTGGCCCACCTGCACAATTCTTTGATGCGAGAGTGTCTGAATATTGATGTGGCCCACATCCAGAAACTTGTCCAGTCCATGCCAGTCCATGCCAAACAGCTGCTATTCTTATTTTCAGTCACATCGAACCTTCCAGTGGTAATGGTATTGGATATTCTTTATGAATAATATTATAATGCATTCTAACATCCCAAAACCGCATAGTCGTATTACCACCTTCAGAACAATCAGAACAATGCCTCACACAACACTGAAGCTTTCCCCATCCGTAGTAGCCTGCAGTAATACTGTAGCATTTAGCATACAGGCCAAGACTCACCCTTTTACTCTAACACTTCAGTCTGCACCCAAATACATACAACTCAACAATGAACTCCATAGCGCCACCTCTGCCCACAAGGTTAAGGTTCTTGGAAAAGTTACTGTGAACTTTCACTAGAACTAACTTTATGTCTCTCACCCTAGTAGAGTGATGTTCCTGCGAGGGATGAGCGCAAGACTGATGCACTTTAATTGATTCTTTGGCTGATAAACAGCCAAACAGCCCCTGAGAGCAGCAGAATGGAGCTAATTATACTCACCCAGACAGGCCATGTTTATGAGCGTGCCTGTATAAGGGCGACACTCTAGATAACTCTGCATCATGTGAATTGTCATTTTCTTGGAGCTTTGATTAATTGGCGTTGGAGGGGAATGAGAGGGCTCTTGAGATTAAAGCACATTTATCTCCACAGGCACAGCGGAACAAGAAAACGCACACGAGTTCTCAGAGGCTAACAAAGTTCAACTTAAGCTACAGAAGAGTAGTAAGAATGCTAGAATGGTCTTCTGTGGTTTATGTCAAACATATGTATATATATATATATATACAGGGGTTGGACAATGAAACTGAAACACCTGGTTTTAGACCACAATCATTTATTAGTATGGTGTAGGGCCTCCTTTTGCGGCCAATACAGCGTCAGTTCGTCTTGGGAATGACATATACTGCGTCCTGCACAGTGGTCAGAGGGAGTTTAAGCCATTCTTCTTGCAGGATAGTGGCCAGGTCACTACGTGATGCTGGTGGAGGTTCGTCCTTCTTGGTGATATGCTGACATTACCCTGGATACCGTGGCTCTTGATACATCACAAAGACTTGCTGTCTTGGTCACAGATGCGCCAGCAAGACGTGCACCAACAGTTTGTCCTCTTTTGAACTCTGGTATGTCACCCATAATGTTGTGTGCATTGCAGTATTTTGAGCAGAACTGTGCTCTTACCTGCTAACTGAACCTTCACACTCTGCTCTTACTGGTGCAATGTGCAATTAATGAAGATTGGCCACCAGGCTGGTCCAATTTAGCCATGAGACCTCCCACACTAAAATTACAGGTGTTTCAGTTTCATTGTCCAACCCCTGTATATATACACACACACACACACACACACACACACACACATATATATATATACATATATACATACATATATGTATATATGTTTAACATACGCCACAGAAGACCATTATAGCATTCTTACCAGTCTTCTGTAGCTTAAGTTGAACTATATATACCTCGTCGTATCAGAATATTGTGAAGACCTCTATCTGCACATTGTCTATTGTATCCAATCCACTTATCATATAGGAGCACTTTCACCCTGTTCTACAATAGTCGGGACCCCCACAGGACCACTATAGAGCAGGTATTATGTGGGTGGTGTATAATTTTCAGCACTGCAGTGACATTGACATGGAGGTGTTGTGCTTGCGTGTGTTGCACTGGTGTGGCACTCAGTGTCACTGCTGGACTGAGACTAGTCCATCAATCAACACTATTCATTCAACAGTATCCTGTAGGCAGCGTCCTGTGACCACTGATGAAGGACTAGAGGATGACCAACATCCGAATTAACATCTACAAGGTGGACCACCTGTGTCTGATACACTATGCCATACTGGATACAGCCATGTTGTTATACAGCCCTGGCACAGCAGGAACATCTTAACCTTCTTCCAGCCAGTAAGCTGGATGTTCATGTTTGCACACAGAACAGAAAATTAGGAAATAGCTACTTTCTAAGCGAGAGCTGGCAGAGGAGCCAGAGAGGAGAACATTTTAGTTTGAAGATCGGGCAAGGGAGAAAAACCATATCAGAGAGGTGTTTGGAAGGCTGAAGTCAGTTTTCTTAATCAGTGTGTTGTTTGAATGTTCTTGTTCCACCTACAGTTCCAGTCTACAGACCTTGTTTGAGCGTTCACATTCCTCCTGCTTTACGGTTGGATTTTTATGTAGAACATATGACACGTTGAAATTGCGAAACAGCAGTCATATCTGCTGCACTTACTTTCTTTGTATGAACAGTTGGGAATGCCTGTTTTAAACAAAGGAAAATGTGCTATCCAGCTGAAACATGTCAAGGAAAACAATAACAAATGCATAAATATTTGTCATTCCAGCTGTAAGTAATGGACTATTACAACTCTAAGTAATACTATGTTTGCATGAACAGACAATTTTCCTGGGTGTTTCTGACTATTTGTATAAAGAAGCCTTTTTTTCTTTTTCCATATGATAATATTTCACACAATAATAAACCTGAGTAGCCTCTCATATGCAGTTATTGCCAAAAAAAACAAAAAACCATGGTAATTTATTAAAAACACTTTTTCCCCCAAAAGAGAGACGTTCCCAAACTTTGATGTGCTGTGTATACAAAAGAAACAGACAGACAGAGAGAAAGAGTCCGAGAGAGAGAGAGAGAGAGAGAGAGAGAGAGAGAGAGAGAAAGCGAGAGAGAGAGAAAGCGAGAGAGAGAGAGAGAGAGAGAGAGAGAGAGAGAGACAGACAGAGACAGAGACAGAGACAGAGAGAGAGAGACAGAGAGAGAGAGAGACAGAGAGAGAGAACGAGAGACAGAGACAAAGAGAGAGACACAGAGAGAGAGAGAGAGAGAGAGAGAGAGAGAGAGAGAGAGAGAGAGAGAGAGAGAGAGAGAGAGACACAGAGAGAAAGAGAGACAGACAGACAGAAACTGAATCCAGTTTAAGAGCACTTTATCTCAGTGTGTCTAACAGGAAGCTGTGGGCAGACACTGGGAGCCTCTGGGCGCCAGGCTTTGACAAATCAACCCTCCTCTCAGTCTCATTGACCTTTGCTATTGTCCCTGCGTCGTCTTCAGTCCTGCCGATCCGATTACAGCTGTCAAAATGTCACCTGCAGCCGGCTACCACACATGTGTGCACACACACACACTGCCTAGAGAAGGCAACCCAGTCTTTCACATGCAAACATAGCGTTCCAATTAAGAGTGCTGCTGAATCACCTCTCACAACACCACCAACCCAGAGCTGTCTCTGCCAGAGCCTGCAATCCTCAGAGATCAATTAGCCCTAATGTAGCCTGTGGAACATACTGTTCACTCCAAGACCTTTCAGGCAGAAAGACGGAGCAGCTCTGTCAGCAAGAATACACAGCAACAACAACATTTCTCCTCAATCCAGACCGCAATGGAGTCTTGTGTCAGTAGCTGTAAATTCGAGAAGTGATGCAGGACTGATTTAAATGAACAGATCTCTATAGCAGTGGTTTTGCAGAACAACCCATGAAGCGTGAAGTACACAAACCATGTCCTTGAGTTAGGCCATCACTGGTATTTACCTTCCAATGTACTTAAGTATGGAGAGTAACAGGAGCATAATTTATTATGGCTCTAATGTTATTTTTATTTCTGGAACAGGACTCTTAATCAGCTCAGTTTAGGTGAAGAGACTGTAGTGTCTCTCAGTCCACCAGTCTTTAATAGAAGGTCAGTAATAAGTCTGACACAGGTTTAAACTATTTACGGAACAGAACAGTTTCCAAATTACATTAATATGCACACATGAGCCGTGCTACCCCAAACAAGGAGACTAGTGAGCAAAGTATTGAAACTTTATCTCATGCCCAGTTAGCTGACAGCACTGCCGTCTCTGGATTTAACAAATTTAAAAATCAGATCTTCACATTTTAAACCACTTCCAAATGTGGTATTTTGCTGTTTAGACTACCATAAATGAATCTGGATACAATCTGGATATGTCAAAAACTGGATTTGGGCTGACAGTCTGAACAGTCTGAGTTACAGAGAAAGTCTTATAGGCTTTACTTCTTATCTTTCTTCAGAGACATTTTTTGGCACTACAAGGCACTTGTGAAAAGGCTAAGTGTATTTTAAGGGTTAAAAAAAACAGTACGACTGAGATGCATATGGAGAAACATATATATGAAGTAAAAAGGCACTTCTGTTTATATTTTGCTGTCTGCTTAAGAAGAACCAATCAAATAAAATATCAAAATTAATAATCAAATTATAGCATCATATTCTTTAGCTTCACACTGCACTGTATTATGCTGAATCACACTGCGTCACATGAATGGTACCATACTGCGTTAGTAGCTGACTCATCTAGATCTTAAATGTATCGGATGCATCAAGATGTGAGTCACACCTCCCAGTGATGGAGATGCACACCTCTATTACATAATGCTAGACGTCACTTCCATTGCATAATGTCTGGCCTCCTGTAATTCCCTTAAACCAGCATCACTATCAACATCATGAACGTTCAAGAGATAGACAATCAACCTGATAATGTAGCTCACAATTAATTCAATTCAAGATTAATTTTGAAAGCTCTTTTTACAGGGGGACAGTGGCAAGGAAAAACAAAACAAAGAAACCTTAAGAGAAACCAAAACTTAAAAGGGGAACCTATGCTCATCTGGCCGGCCAATAACTCATAACAACAAATGACTACTGCTAGAGGCCTATAAGAGTAACAAATGGTACACAGATCTAAGAAAACCAGTGGCTACTGTTAGAAGCATAACACAGTGAAAGTAAGAGCCAAATCCACGAACACCAGTGACTGCTGATAACATCCTACCATGATGACCTTTCACATCAAGCCAAATCATTTTAACCAAACGATCTCAGCTGACCCATAATAAAACAACCAGTGGTCTATAGAAAGTTAAGAGGGACTTACTGGTCAACGTCATACAGTATTAATAAGTGGTGTATATTTTGACAAGCTTCTGAGCCATGACAGCAACAAATGCCACCAAATCAAAGAATCAAGTTGCTTACTTGCCGGTAACCACATAGCTTTGCTTTTCTTTATTAGCCTGATGTCACTTTGATCAATATTAGAAACAATAAACTACACAATTCTATAATGGAATAATCAAATATATTGGATGTGACTGCTGGAAAAAGCCTCTAATCAATGATATTAAGATCCATTGCTCTGGTCTGGCATGTGCATTAAATGCACATTAAACATGCGTCTCTATACAAGGCCGAGATGCATGCAGAAAAGCCCTCATGAACGTAAAGCAAGGCACAAGTGTTGAACTCTTGTCTAACTGCATTCATTAACAGATAACTGCTTTAACTTACCCGCTCTAGCGTGATTTCTTCAAATTCATATTCAATTTCTGTCCCGTTCACCTGAAAACATGAAACAAACAGAAAGAGTACCTGTTAGTGACTTGTAAAGGGAATACCATTCAGATACAGTACTTGGCCAACATTCTGGAGGACATTTGAATAGTGTGACTGTATTTAGGGGTTCAGGGAAATTGGAGCATGCGTTACATGATGCATTACAGATGCTGTGCGTTACGCTGTTAATGCAGAATGTTCTGGATGTGAATTTAAAGTGGTAAAGAAATCTGTTACAAAACATGATCAATAAAACTGAAAAGGCTGCTGCCCTGCAGGCAGGACTAGACACATGAATACAACAATATATATAGCAATATAATATAAAGATCTTCAAATATAATATTATATACAAATACAATATAATATAATATTACACGAAAACAGAAGCTCAACTTCTCCCCTGCTCCCTGCCAAACTCCTCCCTCACTCCCTCCTTTACATCCATCCTCCTTCCCCTCCATACTCACTCCCTCACTTACATTTATACTCCCTCCCTCGCACACTTACTTACTCCCTCCCTCCCTCTCTCTCTTTATCCATACTCCCTCCCTTTCACACTTACTTACTCCCACCCTCCCTCTCTCGCTTTATCCATACTCCCTCCCTTTCACACTTACTTACTCCCACCCTCCCTCTCTCGCTTTATCCATACTCCCTCCCTTTCACACTTACTTACTTACTCCCTCCCTCTCTCGCTTTATCCATACTCTCTCCCTTTCATACTTACTTACTCCATCCTTCCCTCTCTCGCTTTATCCATACTCCCTCCCTTTCACACTTACTTACTCCCACCCTCCCTCTCTCGCTTTATCCATACTCCCTCCCTTTCACACTTACTTACTTACTCCCTCCCTCTCTTGCTTTATCCATACTCTCTCCCTTTCATACTTACTTACTCCCTCCCTCCCTCTCTCGCTTTATCCATACTCCCTCCCTTTCACACTTACTTACTCCCACCCTCCCTCTCTCGCTTTATCCATACTCCCTCCCTTTCACACTTACTTACTTACTCCCTCCCTCTCTCGCTTTATCCATACTCTCTCCCTTTTACACTTACTTACTCCCTCCCTCACTCCCTCTCTTTATCCATACTCTCTCCCTTTCATACTTACTTACTCCATCCTTCCCTCTCTCTCTTTATCCATACTCCCTCCCTCTCACACTTACTTACTCCCTCCCTCCCCCTCTCTCTTTATCCATACTCCCTCCCTTTCATACTTACTTACTCCCTCCCTCACTCCCTCTCTTTATCCATACTCTCTCCCTTTCATACTTACTTACTCCATCCTTCCCTCTCTCGCTTTATCCATACTCCCTCCCTCTCACACTTACTTACTCCCTCCCTCCCCCTCTCTCTTTATCCATACTCCCTCCCTTTCATGCTTACTCCCTCCCGCTCTTTATCCATAGTCCCTCACCCTTCCATTCTCACTCACATACTCCCTGTCTTACTTTCTCCCTTACTTCCATCATCCTTCCCCTCCATACTCACTCCCTCACTTACATTTATACTCCCTCCCTCGCACACTTACTTACTCCCTCACTTTCTCTCTCGCTTTATCCATACTCCCTCCCTTTCACACTTACTCCCTCAATCCCTCCCTCTCTCGCTTTATCCATACTCCCTCCCTCTCACACTTACTTACTCCCTCCCTCCCTCTCTCGCTTTATCCATACTCCCTCCCTTTCACACTTACTTACTCCCTCCCTCCCCCTCTCTCTTTATCCATACTCCCTCCCTCTCACACTTACTTACTCCCTCCGTCCCTCTCTCTCTTTATCCATACTCCCTCCCTTTCACACTTACTTACTACCTCCCTCCCTCTCTCGCTTTATCCATACTCTCTCCCTTTCACACTTACTTACTCCCTCCCTCACTCTCTCTCTTTATCCATACTCCCTCCCTTTCACACTTACTTACTCCCTCCCTCCCTCTCTCGCTTTATCCATACTCCCTCCCTTTCACACTTACTTACTCCCTCCCTCACTCTCTCTCTTTATCCATACTCCCTCCCTTTCACACTTACTTACTCCCTCCCTCACCTTCTCTTCTTATCCATACTCCCTCCCTTTCATACTTACTTACTCCATCCCTCCCTTTCTCGCTTTATCCATACTCTCTCCCTTTCACTTACTTACTCCCTCCCTCACTCTCTCTATCCATACTCCCTCCCTTTCATACTTACTTACTCCCTCCCGCTCTTTATCCATACTCCCTCACCCTTCCATTCTCACTCACATACTCCCTGCCTTACTTTCTCCCTTTATCCCTATTCCCTCCCTTCCATACTCACACATTCTCTTGCTTACTCCCTCTTTCTCTCTCTTTCCCCTACATCCTTACAACCAGGACAGCCTAAACTCTGTTCAGAAGAAGACATTGTAATGCTGCTCCTTATTTACAGGGGAATCAGAATGAAGGCGCTCCTGCTTTCTCCTCCTGCAGCATGGTGAAAAGCAGCCAGCAAGTGCTCCAACTCTAATAGCTTCAATCTAAACCCAGAAGCACAAATCCATATCTATTTAGCTGCACTTTTAAAAAGCACCATCTATATGGCTGTTCAGCCTTCTGCTCAACACCTCAGCCCTTATTCAGTCCTGCACGCACATACGTTAGCATATGTACATAGGCACATGCACACACACTGATAGCTGAGAACTAAATGTAATTACTGTAAGATCACAAAGAGCAACAATTGTAAAATAATAATAAACTTATAGGGCATTTTTATGGGGATCAAGTGGGTCATTCATGGATATGATTAAAAAGCTCCCTTATGATTCATCTTTAAGCCAAAAGCAACAGGGCTCTCTTTCTTTTACATACACATACACCTGCTCATTGGGCTTCTCCATACACAGACGTACCCCAATGCTCCCTCACACATTACACTTCCTCATGCAAAAGCTGGACATGACACTACTCCCACTCCTATTTCTAGTACTACTACTACTACAGACGTACCCCAATGGTCCCTCACACCTACTGCCTCATGCAAAAGCTGGACATGACACTACTCCTACTCCTATTTCTAGTACTACTACAGATGTACCCCAATGGTCCCTCACACCTACTGCCTCATGCAAAAGCTGGACATGATACTACTCCTACTTCTACTACCAGTACTTCTACTACTACTACTACTACTACAGATGTATCCCAATGGTCCCTCACACATAATATTCCCTCATGCAAAAGCTGGACATGATACTACTCCTACTTCTACTACTAGTACTTATACTACTACTACTACTACTACTACTACTACTACTACTACAGATGTACCCCAATGCTCCCTCACACATACTCCCTCATGCAAAAGCTGGACATGATACTACTCCTACTCCTACCACTACTACTACTACTACCACCACTTCTACTCCTCCTCCTACTACTACTACTACAGATGTACCCCAATGCTCCCTCACACATAATACTCCCTTATGCAAAAGCTGGACATGATACTACTCCTACTCCTACCACTACTACTACTACTACTACTACTACTACTACTACCACTACTACCACCACCACTTCTACTCCTACTACTACTACTACCACCACTTCTACTCCTACTACTACTACTACTACTGCTACTACTACCACCACCACTACTACCACCACCACTTCTACTCCTACTACTACTACTACCACCACTTCTACTCCTACTACTACTACCACCACCACTTCTACTCCTACTACTACTAATACTACTACTACCACCACCACTTCTACTACTACTACTACCACCACTTCTACGCCTACTACTACTACCACCACTTCTTCTCGTACTACTACTAATACTACTACTACCACCACTTCAACTCCTACTACTCGTATTACTACTACTTATACTCATACTCCTACTACAACTACTACTATGACTTATACAACTCCTACTAATCCCACCACTGCTAATACTACTATTTATACTCCTACTATTTCCACTACTCCTACTACTACTCCTATTACTCCTACTACTTCTACTACTACTACTCCTACTTCTACCACTATTAATACTACTTAATAATATTCTTTATAGTGTACTCATAGTGTTCATAGTGCTTTACAGAATGAGCGGAAGCATTACAACTAACCTTAAACATATGACATCATCTATATTAAAAAGACAAAACTTTTTAACATAACCAATTCCCAATAATACAACTTAAGAAGAAGATATCACCAATAAGGCATCAAGCATTATTTTTTAGAAATGCTATTACTTTAGTGGAATCCATTCTCTCCATCTTTGCAATATCTTTCTATTTTGCAACACACAACTGCAAATTCATAATAGAGCCACATAAATGGAAAACAGGTGGCAAGGAAATCTTTTCATCTAGTGCAGCTTAATTCTTTTCCCCAAACAAACCTTTTGGTAATTTTAGCTAAATAGGTTCAGGTTCACTTCATCAGTGCACAACACCTGTTTGAGAAATGCCTCTTTAAGTTGCTTAGATGTTATTGTGCACTGTTTAGACACTGGCTTTTGGCCACTAATTTGTAACGACCAATGACTAATTGTTATTTCAAAAATCATACAAATGTGTAATATGGCCAGAGGTGCCCAAACTGTTGCATACAGCTGTATGTTATAGGTTAATTTGACCCATTAGGCCAAACCAATAGGAGAGCTCACGTAGATACTAGATAAAAGTATACTAAGTAGATATACTTAGACACCTAGATACCACAGAGACAAAAACAATAATAGACTGAAATAGATACATTTATGTTGGACGGTTCAATAATGTACCCATTTTCTTCCAAACCTTAAAAACGATGAAATACTACAATTACTTAAAAGCTAACATGGTTTAAAGACATCATACATGATAATCTTATTCAGTAACTTTCACAATAATCATAAAGCCCTTCATAATAGCTTATAGGACCATCAGGCTTCCCCACCGCCCTCTTATTGGTGAATCAATAGAACCTGCCAAGCAAAACATGACCACAAATACTCCCGCCAAACACTGCAATCAAGTATATTTGTCACCTGACAGTGTTTCAGTACATGCCTCTGTAATCAGAAGTTTGTTTTTTACACACTCAAGTTTTAGTTTTATCTGAGGAGGTATAAAGACACTAGTTCTAATGGATATCAGTAATAATGATACTACCACTACTACTACTACTACTACTACTAATAATAATAATAATAATAATAATAATGATAAGATAATCCTTTATTGATCCCACAGTGGGGAAATTACAATGCCACAGTAGCACAGAGGAAAGAACAGAAGTGTCAGGAAACAAATAAATGCCCTAAATGTAAATAATAAATAAGATCTATACATACAATAATTACAGAAAATATAAATAGTAGAAATAGAAGTAGATTCCTGAGTTTTATTGCAATATAATAATAATAATAATAATAATAATAATAATAATAATAATAAAAGCTTTCAAATACTTCATCCAAACCACTGGGAGACACAGGGAGAGAGAAAGAGAGAAAAATGAGTGAGCGTATTAGATATCACCACTGTCGTTTCATCAGTGCTTAATTTGTACACGCTGAGGTTCTGGAACATTGAGTAGTGATAGACCCGGAAGGTCGATTAATGGGAAGAAGTCATGGAACGATTTCAAAATGTTCAGCGATAAAATGAAGCATTAGACACGCAGCCTAATGGCACGTTTTTCAAATCAAACTGCATCCAGGGATTGGGGAGGTCTGTTAAGGAAGCTCTTAATCAATGTGCAAGTGTGCTGTGTATGGGCGCACATTTCAATACAGCATTGAAAAAGCGAAAATGATTCGTTTTTATGTGATTCTCTCCACCATTATAAACGATCAAAGCTAGGCATCTGGGTGCCTCCTTTCAGAGTAGGGGAGTGTGGGGGCTTCTGTTAGACATGCTCCTACGACTAGCATTATAATATTATACTGAAAGGATATGCAGCTGTTCAGAAGCTGTGACTGGGAAAAGGAAACTGCACTGAAACGCTATGGAAACTGAATCTAAATGTTTAACTGGGATTACTTGGATCGTGAGAAGAAGAAACTGCAACCAACTTCTAAGGCCATGTTCAGACAGCAAGCAAATTAGGTTTGTTACTCAAATCAGATCTGTCTGCATTGTTATCCAGAAGTAATCAGATCAGATTTGCGTGCTCAGACATCACTGACCCATCTGCGTGGGTGGCTGTGGTATCAACGTAGGTGTCAGTAAACATGCAGCTATGCTGGGGCAGTGAATTTCAAACCCAGATGCAGGAGAGATGGACGTGTCTCATCTCACTCTCCAAACAATCACTCTGTCACGTCACAGTTCACAGACTGTTGTCCTCTTCCATAGTGCGAGTAGTAGTTCTCTGGCATAAGAATGAATTTTTGCTGTTCCCAATGAATCCCAGCACTTCCACCTGCCTGGATTTGATATTGTCATTGTTTATCACGTTATAAGTGACAAAAGTTTTTTTGGATAGAGCTCCAGACAAAGACACATCTGTAATAAGATGACCGGAATTGCATTTTGACCCTCCAAATGTGCAAAAATCAATATGGATGCAAACCGGATATGCCTCAAAAATCGGATCTGGGCTGAACTGTGGAGATGTTAGGCAAACTGAAAGTAAGTCTGGCATGACGCGGCATGGGTGATCATGCTGCATGTGAAAGGCAGCCCATACAGACAGCTTAGCTCTGACTACAGACACTTTCCAATAAAGCTGTTTCATTCAAAACAACACGCTGCACATCCAGGTCCTGAGCAAAAACATTCTCGCATGACTCCCTGCTCGCCGCTATGTAGCACACCACCCAGGGTAAGCAGCATCTGCAACCAGTAGTACATCTTAGGTCTAATAGACAGCCATTCGGGATTCAGCCATATGTACACAATTCCATACTGGACAAATGGTTTATAGTGCAGAACTTGTAAAGTATGCTACATAGGAAGGAGAGGGGATTTGGGTTTCTGTCGCTGACAAACCAACTGTGCTATAACAGCTTTGCTAACTTAACAACACTGTACCGCACTGAAACTGAGAACCAGGCAGACCAAATACTCAATATAAAACATCACTGTATCAGCTGGCACTGCCAATATAAACTCTTCTGCCTCCCTTGATGTTTATGTAGGTATGTAGGAGCAGTGGTTGTGACTGTATGTGGTTTGGTGTGCAACTTTGAGAAATCAAAACTCAAACTGTGAAACAAACCACCTAACGTCAGAAATGTATCTTCTCAAACTGAGCTTTTCTGGGCACTTATACATCGCTTCCCCTCTCACACTGCAGAGAAGCTAAAATTCGGCCTGAGGATGATATTGGGCTCAGACCAAATGGGGCTAAAACGGCACACTGTATGGCTGGCTTTATATTCAGTTTTTGAGGCACATTTTTAGGTGTTTTTTTACACAACATTAAAAATGTAATGCTAGTTTCTTTGTGGTTCCTGGCTACTGCTGTTCTCTGTAAATAAAGACGAAGCAAGCTATAAAATATAGCCAGCCTCCATGTTGCTTTCTCTCTGTTAAATAAGCAAGGACTTATAGTGATAGGTTGATCTCTTCCCACAGTAGATTACTAGAGTAGATGTAACACTGCATAAATGTCAACAGAAATGAAAAATGAATGTGTGGTCCTTTGTTGTTGCACTGTAGGGTAATTAGATCTTGACCTAAGAATAAAAACAAAAACATGGAATCCCACCTTGTACCATGGCATTAGGCTACTTAGGCGTGGGCTGCTTTTTTAGTAAAAGGCGTTTGAAGAAAATATATTTACAGAGTGCAGATTAAATGTATTCAAACAATGGAGGATCTAAACCAGGGATGTTCTAACATGGCAACCTGTCAACCTGTTTCATGTTTCAGTAATCACAGCTAGTTATCTGCCCTTCCTATACGAGACACGAGCCTGAGATGCCACCAGAGAGCAAGAGCAAGTTTACTCTTACACTTACATAATGCAATGTCAACATAACTTCACCTCTGCAAAGCTTTGGGGGACGGCATAATAACCCAACGGAGACCATTCCTTGCATTACATGCGTGTCTTGAATGTAGTGGCTGTGTTGTTTTCTCGTGAAGGGCCCTGCAGGCACCCCGGCTTTGGCACCAGTTAATCAGGGCAGATGAGGAGGAAGGAGAAGCGCTCTCGAAAGCCTCCTGCTGTCTCTGTGGGCACACGCTCTGATCCTCCATCAGCACACACAGCTAAATACAGCCGCCAACATCATCAGCGGAAGCTTCGTGAACTGATGGATGGAGCTAAGATTCCAATAACGTTACAGGGCAAGTGAACTCATTAAAGACAACAACAGTGCTCGTCATCATGAACAACAACAGCGGAGCTCAGGAGCAGATCAGAGGAGACTGATAAGGAGAAGGGGAACACATGCGCATGTACGCTCTTCATTACGCAGTAGACTGCAGAAGTTGTTTTCCTTAATGTCAAGTAAACATGGACCCTTCTGTCTGTCCCGCTCCAGAAGTGGCCCAATTAAACTTCACTGAGTGGCATTAGAATTCCGAGCCCATCCTGCGCTCATTTGGCTCCGTGGTGCCTTAGAGCTGAACCCTAGCAGCAGGGCTCACATTGCATTGCTAAGTGGTGCTTTAGCTGGGCGCGTCCTCAGGGAGAAGGGATCGTGAGGCTATGGACTGTAGGCTGGAGTGAGTGGAGGCTGTGGAGGCTGCAGCTGCAGAGGGGAGGGGACAGCAGCCCTCCGTCCACACTGCAGGCTCACATAGGCTCATATTAAACTGGTGAGTCACAGTGAATGTGCCAACATTCACACTTACAAAGGGGAGTGCACACACTCACACACACATACATACATGTGCACAGAAAGTCTCTTTCACACACATTCAGTTTTGTTTATTAAAGTGGTGGGCAAAACCTGATACAAGCTATTCATTTTACAACTTCAAAAAAAGCAGGAATTACATAAAGATACTGAATACAGAACACTCATAAAGCAGCCTCAGCTACAAAATATATTATGGCACATGTGACTGTGACCATGCAGACTAATGAGAAGCTGTAGAGGTTCCTAATGGTGCCCTGTGATAATCCAGCCCATGCAGCTTGAATATCCTCACACAGTTCCTGCAGATTTTGCAGTAGCGGGGAGGTGGAGCAACGCCAGGCCTTCTGGACGTGTGAACTTTGACAGCAAACTGTTCATCACAGTGGTGCCTCCATTCACAGATCCATTGGTCGTCTTCACCAAAACAAAAGCAGGACTAGTCAGTGAAGATGACCTACTGACATTTTGAGTCACTCCATGACAGTCTGGCATGACACCACTGCAGTTGGGACGTTATATGTACCTGTGTGTTAAAGGTCATGCTGGGCTGTGGGTCCTGTTGGGTTTGTTTCAGTGGTCGTGGAATGTGAGAGGTGACCTGTTTGCTAACCTGGTAATTTTGATTGTACTGAGTGACGGTTCTCTTTGCTGCTCAGCTGATAAAAGAGCATTCTCTTAAAGCACTTTGTTTCCCGCATCTTCCTCCAACCCAACACCATGCTTGGGTCAGAAGCGGACTGTAGAGGAGCAGGCAGCATTGTGACAAGGGATGTGGAGAACGCACTATGGTAAGGCTCAGCAGGGAAGTCCAGCTAGAGGACAGCAAAAATCAATCCAGTATGGACGCCTGGACGACAGCTGCCGAGGACACAGCACACTGCAATGTACCACCTCTTATTCTTATTGCTGAGGTCCGGATTCGGGGATCATACGCTTATTCTAACACCAGCAGTTCATTTGTATGATTTGTAAATGGTCTTGTCAATGTTTTTTTCTTTCTCAGTAACAGCTTCTTTTCAACAACATCCTTTCAGACCCATGGCCTGGTAATTTTGATTTTACTAAGTGACAGTTCTCTTTGCTGTTAAGATGATAAAGGAGCATTAAGAGCATAAATGGTCTTGTCAATGGTTTTTTCTCAGTAACAGCTTTTTTTCTCAGTAACAACATCCTTTCAGACCCATGACATTGTATTCTCATGGTGGAAGGATAGACCGGAAACTCTTGTAGATAATTTCTGATTTCGGAAGTGAGAGTGGAGCTTGATTTTCTCCTATCTCTCCAAGATGAAAGCTTTAAAGTGCTGTTCATCTAAAGGGAGAGTTTTGATGGTCTATCAGATATTCCAGGGCTGTTAGAAAGTCTGTTTTCTCTGTAACTTAGATCTTCAGCACTCCAGTTTTGGAAATGACTGCATTTCAGTGATTTTCCTTTGACTTTACATTGTCATTTATTACACTGGTGGTGTATCTTACATCTAATCTCCTAAGATATATCTCTGAAATGAATAACTTGTACTTTAGTTTTGATTATAAAGGGATTCCTGGCTTTATTTCTTAGTACTGTACCTTATCAGGGCATAGGGACGTCCATTGGTCCCATATGAATTACATTTATAGCTTCTGTAATATCAAAACCATGCTTCTCCATTTTCCTGACAAGGTAGGTCAGCCTTCTTTATTACACCTATATAATCAGGACATGTGTGTCCTAAAATGTACTAAAACAGGCACACACACACACACACACACACACACACACACACACACATACACATACACATACACACACACACACACACACACACACACACACCCCTTGTATCATTTTCTTGCAAATGCACCTCCCACAGCCGAAGAGAGAACAGAGAAGAAGCATCCATTTGAGACTAATCTCGCACTGGCCTGTGAATCCCCTGCCCAAGGCATGGGACATCTTTATACCCGTCATCCTCACTAAACATCCAGCCCTCCCTGGGCTACGATACATAAAAACACTCCTTAATATAGAGCAGCATGCAGTAATCAGCACCGAAAGGGAAGTGGTGGTTTTCCTGACAGCCAGTGTGAGCTCCTGCGGGTCCAGCGCCAGACAGAGGGCACATTTGGTGAGGGGAACAGTTAAACACCGGCTCAGCCGGTCTCAGGGCTTTGATTACCACTCTGCTATTCTCACCGCCTTCACATTCTCAGCATCACCACCATTCCTTTAGAACTGCAGCTACCAGGGCCAAAATGAGACGTCACTGTGTGGATTTTAATTGCTTATCCTTACTGATTCTCTGCAGGGCTGTCTGATGTCCAGGTGCTGACATAAGCTTTACTTCTGCATTCCTTTTTAAACAGATCAGAAAGAGCAGATAAAACCAAACTGGCCTGTTAGACAAAACCACTGTAGGGTAAGGAATCATTTCATTAAGACTTTTCCCTTAACCTAAATGTAATGTGAACGTAAACCAGAATCAACAGCCAGAAACAGCCAGGAAGACTAGATTTACTGCCCAGACAGGGGTTTAGATCCCAACCTCAGGAGCTAGAACGTTAACCACTATATCTAATCAGCATGAGTTTAATATGAATTTACTGTGACATTAATCATTGACAAAAATCCTTGTATTAAATAGAATCACCAGCCAATGTGCCACTTGCAACTGAAATGGACCTAATAGCATGTAGTAAATCCACAAGTACAAATAGGAACTAGATAAAAATAAGAAAAGAGATTTGATTTGGCATGGAAGTTTCTGGATGTAGACCACATCAATGTTCAGCCACTCTTGCATCAAAGCATTGGGCAACTGCGCCAGATTTGGTGGATGCCTTCCCTGTCACAATTCCGAGGAGAATTCCCTGTAGACTGGGATTTTAGCCACTGCTGGTAGACCTGTATGACTTTACGCTTCCATACACCTGCAGATTCACCTGCTTCCTTCACATTCTGGCCTTTAGCATGCCCAGTATTTTAGCCAAATATCAACATCTGCCTTGGACCCATTTTTCACACACCCAAAAAGACATTCACTGCACTGTACCATGTTCTCTCAATCTATAAATGTCATCACACACCATGCAAGTATTTGTAGCCCCATCATGTCTGTGCAGTGTCATCTGCGGAAGCCTAAAGTCACTACCACCTTATTTATTAGTGTATTTTGCTACAGTTAGTTTGGAGCTTCCTTCAAGAGAGATTATCAGCGTTCATTATTGGGGTATTTAGCACTGCAGTGATCTGTGATGGGTCAGAGTTACTGAAGAGAAATCTCCATAAGTGACAGTATGGCACGAGAGGTGGTACCCTGGAGTAATCAAACAAATGAAACTCAAGCTGAGCCATGAGTTCTAATCTTAGGGCAATGCCTCGCCATACCTCAACTCTTTGTAACAGATATTGAAGAACGACCATATATAAGACAATTACCAAACAAGTCAACTGAGATGGCACTTGTACAGTCTGAGGGCATCTGTCTGTGTGGTACCTGTAGTATGCATTATGCCAAGTTAAAGGACAAACCCAGCTAAGTTTTAGAGAAAATGATGATGAATGAAGATGTTAAAATGTTTAGATGTTTAGAAGAAAGCCTCCAGCTGAAAACATTAATGCTACATTGCATGGTGCTATTCTCAGAATTTTTTACTGAGATCACATAATTTGTATTTGGGCAAACTCTGTAAGCACCATAAGCCTTATTGCTCCAATGCAAAACTAAAGAAGCACCACATTTGGTGCAAGTGTGTGACTTTGATTTCAACACGCACATATTTATGCAAACTAAGGGATATTCATAAGATGAACAAAACAAGGTCAGCTCAGGTCACTCAACCACAAAGCCTAAAACATGAACAATTTCCCCAACAGAGCTGCTGTTCCTACAGAAACAGTTCCTTAGTGTCGTCATGCACTCCCTCACTGCTTTTCAATATCAGATGTGATGTGCAGGGGAGGATGAATGAGTTCCACTTCGCTGAGTGTCACTCTAAAGAGTACCATCTTCTCTCTGTCTAAGATAAATGTATGAGTGAACACCTCGTTTGCTCAAGCACTCCATCATCAGCGTCAGCATGGCCTTCACGGACCAACTACGTTGGCTCTCTCTCTCAGCTAGAAAAAGGAAAAAGTTAGACAGTCCTCCAAGGTCTATGGGGAAATTGATTTATAGATCTGCTGAGCACTTAATGCTGAAGTTGCTCCTTAGGACTGGATCATTCCTTTCAATCACACTCACCAGCACTAGTTCTAGTCTGTACCACAGCACCGATATTCCGACATCCTGTCTAAAATAATGGGGGACAGTCATTATACTGGCATTAACCGTTTCACTCACTCTGCTCCATACTGCTTAATATCTCTAGATATCGTTGTTGTAAGCCAAACTAGACCTTACAGCTGTTCCGGAGTTCAACTTGGTACACGTCCTACCATGCAGAAAAATGATAAGCAGGAGAAGAACAAGAGCTTTGGAGTAAAGGACAGAAAAGAGGAAAGCCCAGCTTTGTTTTCTCCATATGCAAGTGCTCTAGGCTGGATTGATGTACCTCTCGCTTATACAGATGCAGCTGACATTTCTTAACACAGTTCACTTCAGTCCATGTCTTATATTTACAGATTCAGTTTTATGCTAAAAATGTAATCACAAAAATTAATACTGACAAAATGCAGCATTGTACAGGAATTTGAAAACATTATTGGGCCAATACTGAAACCTTGGGGCACTCCTTGATTGTACGTGTAAACTTGAGTTTATAACGATTTAATACAGACCTTTAAACACTGGCACTCTGGTGCACACCTCCTTTAAGCCCTGCTTCAGTCAAATGTGTACATGGCATGGTATGTGTCAAATTCATTCATTATATGCTTAAGACAAAAATCTCCTACCCATATAATTCAATCTACTATAGGAATTTGGAAACTATATTGTCCCAATACTGACACCATGGGGCACACCAGCTTCTCTGAGCTGTGGCTGAACTCCTTCTCTGTAATAGTCCACATCCATTCAAACCTAAATAACCCTGGCCATCGTTTGCCTCTCCCTCTGTGCTTCCTCTATCACTTACACATCACACCCACCGATCTCAGACCTGTCGGTCGCCTTCCTAATCTATTCATTCAAGTCCAGCCGACATCTCGCTGCTGCCAAACGCCACAGAAAACAGCCATTCGAGTTTGATTGATGCCGATTTTTTAAAACACTCCTGTGGCCAATAAACAGCCCCTGCTTTCGCCGGGCTTTACTAAGCAGCCCAGAGTGGCTGTTTTATTTATAAACGTTCATTCATAATTTAGTTCAGAGACCTGTCTCATACCACTAGATGCCAGATACACACTCCTAAAAAAGCCACAGCTCACTCCACATCATAAAACCCCAACGCAGGCTGTGTTTTGGTAGATCGAGCACACTACTACGATACAAACACAGCAAGGATCCTGGTTCTAGTGAGGTGGTAGAGCTGGCACTACGCACAAATAAAAACTGGCACTGATGAAAGAAAGAAAACAAATGAAAAACAATAGAACTCACGTAAGGTACTGACTCCAAAGTGTCCGTGTTGACTATAATTGGTGCGGGGCTTGCCTGTAAGAAAAGAAAAAAAAAAGAGATGGAGAGAGGAAGAGAGAGAGAGGGAGAGATCAGAGTGGGTCGGCAATGCGTGAACTGTCCTATTTTCTATTAATGGCCGCCGAGCGCTGCGTGTGTGTGGAGCTGTGACGGTTAGTGCTGGGGCTTAGCTCAACAATGCCATACTGATTAACAGTGCTCCAGTATAGCACACACGGCAAACATCACACTACAACACAAACTAGAAACACCAACACAGGTGAGATGATGATGGTGACAATGAGATTATGGGCAGACAGGACGATAGCTTTTAAACCCAAAACAACAAGAAGGCCTTTTACTCAGACAGTATGTAGACTTTGTTTCCAAATACAAAGATTCCTCTGCTATTGCTGAGGTTAATTAGGACTAACGCTCCAGTGCACTGATACTGATCCTAATTACACCACCACTGTTCTGTAGAGCTCTCTCTCTCTCTCTCTCTCTCTCTCTCTCTCTCTCTCACACACACACACGCGCGCACACACGCACACACACACGCACACACACACAAACACACAGACACGCACACACACACGCACACACACACACGCACACAAACACACACACACGCGCACACAAACACACACACACATACACACACGTGCGCGCACACAAACACACACGCACACACACGCACACAAACACATGCACGCACACACACGCACACACACGCAAAGGTGCGCACACACACACACACACACACATGCGCACACAAACACACACACGCACAAACACACATACACAAACACATGCACGCACACACACACGCAAAGGTGCGCACACACAAACACATGCACGCGCACACACACGCACACACACACGCACACACACACGCAAAGGTGCGCACACATACACACACACACAAACACACACACGCACAAACACACACACACACACAGACACACACACCATCACACAAACACACACACATACACACACACACACACAAACACACATACACACACACACAAACACATGCACGCACACGCACACACACACACACGCAAAGGTGCGCACACACAAACACAAACACATGCACGCACACACACACACGCACACACACACGCAAAGGTGCGCACACATACACACACACACAAACACACACACGCACAAACACACACACACACACACAGACACACACACCATCACACAAACACACACACATACACACACACAAACACACACACACACACACACACAAACACTCACACACACACGCACGCACACATGCACACACACACATACAAACACGCACACGCACACACACGCTTTCTATGAACCAGGTATCTGTAAGCCTTATAATGCAATGTTATAGCAGTTTTTGCATGAATAAGAACATTTATGCACAGTTACAAAAGCTTATACCAAATAATACAAAAAATGATAAATGCTTTATAGATCTTTACGAATGTACTTATAATGCATTACAGATACCTGAACTTTTGATTCATGTTTTCCTTCGTATTGTTTATCAAATTTTAGGTAGATCACAGCACGACGTGAGGTTTTTCTGTACAATGATTTCACAACAGCTTCATTCTGCCCTTTAACTAGCACAACAAAGGCATACAATGACCTCGTGTCATCACAAAAGGGCTTAATCACAGTGGAGACAGAACATAGCCCTGGTTTCACTCTAGAAAGTCTGCACACACCTACTCACACACCCACACCTAGAACTAGCATTCAGAAGCTTGTGCCGCAAAGTTCAGGTGGGATACAGGTGGTACCTTTGAGAGAGAGCGATCAATGACAGAGGCCGAGACTTTTCCAGCTCACAAGAGACTGTTCCAACTACATTAATGAATATACAGCCTCAAGAGATACTGCTTCAATCTCAGAGACACAGAGAGAGAGAGAGAGAGGGACGCATACAGCACACTGAGAAATTAATTAAGAGCTCCTGTTCCATCGACATGGTCTAAGGAGCACTCCCGTTCAGACACACACACACACACCTCTTCAGTTTAAAGAGTGTTACGCATACACAGAAGGCCTTTCATCTGGCACTTGAGCTTTATTTCTTTGATGGAGAGAAAATGATGCATCAGAATGATGGGAAAAGCTATGGCATATATCGCAGGTATCACCACCACAGGCATCCCCATCATCTTCTGTTGTACATATACAGGTGATGACCTTATTTCAACACTTTGCACTTTTCCAGATGCGGTAACAACGATCTTCTGGAGCAACGCTATAGAATAGAGGTTCTCAGCCGTCTTGCAGGCAGGGACCCTTTCTAGCATTAAAAGATTTACACTGGATTATTAATATATTCTTCAGATGGTAGCCATATTAGGCAAATCATACTTATTTGATGTGAAGTTCTGCTTCAGGTATATGTGGGCTGATTGCTACTAGTGTCCACTGAGATATTACATAACTAGCCCTTTCATTTCCTTCTCTGAAGCTGTGCCTGTGCCTCTGAAGCTGTGCCTGTGCCTCTGAAGCTGTGCCTGTGTCTCTAAAGCTGTGCCTGTGCCTCTGAAGCTGTGCCTGTGTCTCTAAAGCTGTGCCTGTGTCTCTGAAGCTGTGCCTGTGTCTCTAAAGCTGTGCCTGTGCCTCTGAAGCTGTGCCTGTGTCTCTAAAGCTGTGCCTGTGCCTCTGAAGCTGTGCCTGTGTCTCTGAAGCTGTGTCTGTGCCTCTAAAGCTGTGCCTGTGTCTCTGAAGCTGTGCCTGTGCCTCTGAAGCTGTGCCTGTGTCTCTGAAGCTGTGCCTGTGTCTCTGAAGCTGTGCCTGTGTCTCTAAAGCTGTGCCTGTGTCTCTAAAGCTGTGCCTGTGCCTCTGAAGCTGTGCCTGTGCCTCTGAAGCTGTGCCTGTGTCTCTAAAGCTGTGCCTGTGCCTCTAAAGCTGTGCCTGTGTCTCTGAAGCTGTGCCTGTGCCTCTGAAGCTGTGCATGTGTCTCTAAAGCTGTGCCTGTGCCTCTGAAGCTGTGCCTGTGTCTCTGAAGCTGTGCCTGTGCCTCTGAAGCTGTGCCTGTGTCTCTAAAGCTGTGCATGGGAAGATGGATTGCTTCTACCAATTTGTACTACCTGACTTTCAGGATCACACTCAAACTGATATGGCAGAGCCGATAGCATTGTAAGAGGAGTCACAGTGGTGTGGGGGTGGAACTTGTAGTGGACTTGTGGGGGTGGAGCTCGCAGCACATTTCTTAATAAAACCAAAAATAATATGGCAATGGCTATTAAGGCCATTGATATTTTCAAAACTGAGTTGATTTGGCTGTAACTTCCTATTCCATCCGCTCTCTTTCTCCTTTTCACTCTCTCTCACTCTCTCTCTCTATATATATTATATTAGAACCACTTTTGCCTCGTTGTTTTCACTTCGTCAAAGAATAAATGGCATATGTGTGAAGAACCTTTAATGTTTAAAGATTCTCCATGTTCACAAATTCTACACCCATTACGGTTATTCCTAGAACCATACGTCCAGAACCTTTTAGGAGGCTTTATTATCATAAGTGCAGCCGGGAGAGGATTATTACAGCGCAGGCAAAATCAAATGACTAATATCCACTGGGACCAACAAAATTGGCTTCTCTGCTGAAAAGCCTACGCTAAACTTTTACACAGCACCAAGAGGAATCCAGCAAGTAGAATGAGCAATCTGATTAGTTGAAACTGATTGAACTAAATTCCTTCGGGAGCCCAGTAAGTGCAGTCTGGACTTCGCAACAACTTCCGAAGAACACAGATGCAGATTACATGTGTGTGGAATGAAGCCTCCGGGACATCCTCGAGATCAACTCAAGCAGCAAGGCACTGCAGAGCACGGCTGGCTGTCTCTCAAAAGCTCTTGAAAGCTACTTCTCAAGAGCGTCTCAAGTGCCCGTTCATAAACTCACACCTTAGGAGGGTCTCGCACTGTATGGAGGCTGGCAATCAAATGGAGCAGTGTTTGACATGCTTAGAAGCAGCTTGTCCCAGTCGGCTGCTTGGTGTGCAGGGTGATACCGGTGTTAAGTAACGCACAAGATGAAACACTTCTCAGCTCTGCTTGTCACCGTGGTTGACTGTAAAGTGAGACTAATTCTTTCCCACAGTGAAGAGTTGTGTATGGTAATCACTCTTTGTGAACAAACTGTGGCAGCATAGTCATGCTGGAACAGAAATGGTTCTTCCCTGAACTGTTTCACAAAGTAGGAAGCGTAGAAATCTCTGAGATGTCTTGGTACGCTGAAACATAAGGATGTCTAGGGTAGGCCAACCCCTGAAAAACAACCACACAGCATCATCCCCCCTCCACCAAACTTTACAGTCGGCACAATGCAGTCGGGAAAGTAACGTTCTCCTGGCAACCACTAAACCTAGATTCGCCACTCAGACTGCTAGAAAGAGAACTCAACAAAACACGTTCCCAATGCTCCAGAGTCCAGCGGCGGCATTCTTTACACCACTCCATCTGATGCTGGCCATTATGCTTGGTGAAGTAAGGTTTGCATGCAGCTGCTCGGCCATTAAACCCCATGCCATGATGGTCCCGACATGCATAACTTGAAATGGTCTGCCACCTTATCCCTGAGTTACTGTGGTTACTAAACATTTCCACTTGTCAACAATACCGCTCATAAGTAATCATGGATTATCTAGCGGGGAGAAAGAAAAGCGTCCCATTACAGTACCACACATAAATTCAGTGAGCTCTTTAGACCAACACACTCCATCACACATGTTTGTAAAGGCATGGCTATGTACATGACTTCATACACCTGTGGCAATGGGACTGAATCAAACACCTGAACTCACTGATTAAGAAACTTCTGTCCATACGCCGCATGTCTCTAGCTCACTAGCTGGCTTGCGGGGAAAGGGGGTTGGACATGGATGTGCTGAGAGGGAGGTAGAGTGCTTTGCATGTGAAATGCGTGTGGTACAAAAGGGGGTGTGTGGGGGTTTCTGAGAGTTGCACAGAATCTGCATGCAGAGAGCATATGTGAGTGTGCGGGTGTGTGTTTGGTGCAGAGTGGGGGCACCTCCGCAGCGTATGGGTAAAGATGCTGAAAACACTGTGAATAACTCCCACAGGGCCTACAAGAGCGACCGAACTGGGGCAGAACTCCCTCTGAAAAATCTGCAAGCCTTCTGCACCATGGATGGACTACTTTAGAGAATGTGTCAGAGAGACAGAGGGAAAAAGAGCGGAAAAGGAGAGAAGGGGATTTGAAAGCCGTTTGAAAGACTAGCTGCACTTTTTGTTGTATTATACATTTTATGCTGAATGGACCGATAGGAGTGGCCTACAATGAATATAATGAATTTGAATATCATAAATCTAACTGCAACTGGATTATGCTTGATAATATCCCCTGGAATATCTCTTGAAAAATAAATATTTGCACTTCATAATAATTTTGACTGGAAATTAAATGAATAATAATGACCTTTGAACTGCATATTAGTTTTTCTTCATGCTTTTATAAAGTTGCCATTCAAAAGACACGTGCAAGTTTCTCTGATGACACTGATGGTATATTTAGTTTGATGTAAAACTGTTTTTTAAAGCTTCCCAGACATTTTTCTCATTATGTAATCTATGAGCACACTGACAGCAACCACCCACAAGCAAAACAACACAAGCGGGCACTGTGGGTGTTATGATTAATCGTGAAGAAAATTTCTCTCCCATTTCTGGGAAGTAAAAATTTCTAAGCAAACAGATAAACAAAACGTCTGAGGGTGGTTATTAATGCATCCATCAGTCTAAAGCAGAACAGGCTATGCTTAGAAGACAAGTCAGCTGACTTATCCTAAAATGTTTAGTCTACATTATAGATAGTACAGCTAAAGGGACTGCACTCTGTACTACATAACCCATCCACTTACTAAAGATTCCCCTAACATAGCTTATAACGTGATGGTACATTTGACCAATTTGCCTTTGCTGTCATTATCCAAAGCACCCATCATGTATAAGTTGTTTGTAGCTACTCATGTTTCTGAAATATTTATGAGATGACAAAATGAAAGAAAAAAGTTTCCAAAACCTGAGATAATTAATTAATCTTCAAAACTTCTTAACATTTTGGGTCATTTAGGAAGCTGGAACCCATTCCAGCACTCAATGGGCAGAAGGAAGGAATCACCCTGGACAGGCTGCCAATGCAGGGCAGACATACACACTCATACCTAAAGGGAGAGTTAGTTCCTCCAGTTTGCCTGACAGCTGTTTGGACTGTATGAGGAGGAAAGCCCACACAGACCCGGGACAACATTCATACTCCACACAAAAAGGAGCCTGAAGGCCAAGCCAGGCCTCAACCCAAGGTCTTATTGCTGTAAGGAGTCCGTGCCTCCCACTGTGCCACCATGCCACCCCAAAACTGGAGTTAATTAAGATGACTGAAAGATAAAATGAGATTTCTAACAACTATGTAAGACCGAACAGACCACCATCTAACAGACCAATCAGTCCATCCCTCCGCTGTCAGAACACAACTCAATGCTTTGAGTCTAAAAGGCGTGTAGGTGTCAAAAAGCCAATAACGATGAAAAAGGAAAACTGCTGGTCACAAGTTCCTGGTGGTTTTAGATCAATGGACCTGCCACCCCTGAGTCCCGGCCTCAACATCGCTGAATGTGTCTGGGATTATGAGAAGCACATGGCAGTGTCAATGACTATGCTTTCTCAGTTGTCCTGGGAGTTTAGGAAATCCAGTTTGAATCAGATTTTAAAGACACAGCTTTGTGATTACGATCGAAAGCATGTTAACCCCAGGTTCAAACTGAGATTAAAGGCATCTCTGATAAAGTCAATATGTTAAACACATCAGCTGCTTTTTGGGAGTCTCAACGACAAGCTGCAGCTGCAGCACTTGTTCTAGTTTACCACTCTTAATAATTCAGGCCAGAGAGACTTTATATATAGAGGCACCGCACCAGCCTCAATAATGCAGGAGCACGTGCTCACATGTTAAAACCATCAACAACAGCACAGGAAGAAAACAGTATAGAGAAGCGGCAGAGGTACAAGAACATGCAGCCCGTTTAAGGAGGACAAAGTGAATAAAGACATCCAAAACTAGCATCACCTTAAAACTCACTATGGCAGGTGTACAGTCTTAACACCAAGACAGATAAAGTGAGGACCCCAGCTTGATTCAGAACATTAGGGTTTATTAAAGACATGTTTGGATATTACCACGAACAGCAAAGTCTTACTTAAAAAAGCTCCAGGGAAAAAAAGATGAGTCAACTTGTGTGTTAAAGGTGGTAGTGATTTCAGGCTCCTGCACATGGTGCTGCACGAGGATGATGGGGCTATAAATGCCTGTGGGGTGTGAGTGGAGCAATTCATAGACTGAGAAGATGTGGTACAGTGCAGTGGATGTATGTTGAAAATGGGTCACAAAGCAGATGTTAATGATTGGCAAAAACCTTTTACCTACATCCAGAAGCCTCAAGCATGTGTGCTTCTGAAGGTATAACATGCTATTAGGTACATGTGAGTCACAGGTGACTCATTTCTGTCTGGTTAGCTTATTTCAGGATCACCAATAGGTGGACCAGGCTTGTATTTATCTAACTAGCTAGCTAACTAACTAAACTGACTAAATGACTAACCAGTCAACCAACCAATCAGCATTTGGTGTTTTTTGCTGAATGCTTTGATAATGGTTAGTGGCTTTAGACTGTAGTTTCTGTATTTCCAGGCTTACAGTAGATCTAGTATTTTGTTATGTTAGGGCATCTGGTCTCCAGAAATCTGTTATACTGGTATTATGTGTTTATCATCTGTCAGTACTTTGCAGTCCCTTGCCTTGTCTATAGCTAATCAAATTTTCTGTGGAATCATCTTGCACACCTGGGGCCTGAGGTCCAGATTAAGCGTAAAGTCATTGTTTGAACTGCATTAAAATCTGTGAAATAAACTACAATTTCATTAACCTATGGGATGCAAAGTGATATAAATATAAATATTTGTCCCTATTATGCTCTCCAATGACTTTTACCATAATAGTGAGGTTTTAATGCGGTAAATTAGCTCAATATGACCCTTTAAAAACTATACTCTGCTATAGTGTCTCTGGAAAAGTTGTCTTTAGCCTGACAATAGAAAGAAAGACTTATACAGTGTCCTCACCCTGATGACTTGCTAATCAATGTACCTGTACACAGGGACCCTGATTAACTGTAACTCAGAAAAGGAGAGCGCAATCCCTGGCGAATGACCAATTAGTGGCCAGAAAGAGCTGTGCGGGGAAGTACTCCAGTGCCCAAATTCAGGCAGTATTCAACCCACGATCAGCCATGCGTGATTCCATGACCAGCCCCATATATCACTCCGAGGTGCCGTCTGTACGATAGCGGGTGAGTCTCATTGTAATTCCTGCCTGGCTTTCAGCACAAGACGAATGTGTGGCTTCATAGCTAATCTCCAGGTATGCGCCTTCCCTCATAACACACCCATGAGCACAGAGTGGTCTGACCAGAGGTAAGCAAATACAAGGCAAGGAGGGGCATCCATTAATCATAGGGAGTTCATAAAGTTCCCTGTTAATGGACTCACAAACAGCAAAGGTGCATATTCACATTAATGTCAGAACATGCTGAAATGGTATGACGGAGCACCTTCTGGTATTAGGACTGCCTGTTCTGTCAAACTTCAGCACTCATGCTTCGAACAGATGTACTCTGTCATTAGTTCTCTGAAGTCCCGTTATCAGCTTTATGCCCACATTAGGAACTTTGGGTCTTAGCAGTATTTCCTAATCGTAAAGAACTGCGTCTACCAAATATTACAAACCCAATACATATTTTTCCTGTAGGTATATTTTTTCCACGGTTGCTGTCCTGGGTGCTGAAACTGTACCCTCAGGTTAATTTCAGCACCCAGGCTTTGAATAGCTACCTCACCAACAGCCCTCTGAAGCTATACAATCATTCTGTAGAGTTTGTCATGTCTAAGTTGGGAACTGCAGCTAAGCATTTGTGGTTAATGGAAATATCTACAATTTCCATGTAATGTCAAAAGATCTTTTGAATCACACAGCTGTTAAAGACTTGGACTGGCATAAGACTGGCAGCCTCCTTTAAATACTTCATGTATGCCAGCAAGCTTCATCAAAAGAGTCAGTGTCCAAACACCCAGTAGTAGCCTACAGTTTGAGTAGCTGGTGTTTATTACATAACAGTATTTAATTGTAACCGACAGTAACAGACTTATTGTCATGTGCCATCTCTGTAATGAACAGGAGTGTAATTGTATCATGTGCATAGCAATATTAAACATTACTGATTAAGCTCAAGTGAAATTTGTTAGATGATCCTTTGAGAGAGAGGCAAGGGAATGAGTCCCCATAGTCATTGCAAAATGATGGACAAAGCCACACCTGGGGCTCTGTCCCAAAGGCTCGGCTGACTGGAGTGTTCTGAAGCACACAGCCCACTTCAAACAGCGGCCATGGCATCCAGTATAAGACAGACAGCAAACTTAAGTGCTGATGGGAGAATTTGTGGCAGCCACTCTAATATTCTATGGGTATGTTAATGGGGATGCAGTTGGATGCACTGGGATGAGCATTCGTAAAGACTGTCAGGATGAATTTAGCAGCACAGTCATAAATACGTGAACTCTCTTCACCATCGGTTAACCCCTTCGCCGACAGAGCTGGTGCGGCAGCAGATTAAATGCAGTTATTGTTACGTGACATCTTTATATTTTTTGCCATGTTTTGCATGTCTGGCTATGAAACAAAGGTCAAAGGTCATGCAAATAGAATGCAAATTATATGTACATGTAATTTATGATATACCTAACTGTGTAATGATGCTGTTATATTTAAATAGAATAGAAAAAATGACAACAATAACTAGCTTTCTACAACTTATTCAGACATCACACAGCTGAGTGCACTGCTCACTGAACAGAAGACGATGTGCTCAGAGCACGGACACTCGCACAGCTCCCTGCCTTCAGCTGATGTAGTCATGCATACTGCAGCCTGCCTATAGCGCTCATCACACCGCCATCTATTACACAACCCACCACAGTCTCCATCAGCGTCTCATGTACAGTATAGAACGCAGCTCAGCATGCACTTCTCCGGCACTCCTCCGAGAGAGACAGAGAACGACTCCACTTTATCGATTTCACTTCTCCAACTTCCCTCTAAACAGAGCCATTACGCTGATTGCATTGTAGTACTGCAAGCGTTGACATTGCCTTAATGTACAGCAAAGCCATATCAGTGCAGTCTGAGCTGAATCCAAGTCCTCTCTCCTCCTCCTCCCACCCTCTTTATTTCCCTCTCCTCCATCCCATTCTGCTCTTTTCTCCTTCTCTCTTCCTTCATACTGTATCATTCGTCCTCTGAGACTTTTCATACCTTCTTATGCATCTATAATACTTCATATTTTGTACTTTCTTGTTTGTTGGCTGATCGCTCCATACTCTGCCCACAAAAGTGGCAGCTAATACCTGAATTTGGAGTGTGTTACTGATCAATTGACTACTGAGTAAATTAATATTTTTTTTATTAATCCACCATTAGGACAGACTAAATGTAGAATAATGTTCTGAAATCATGATAATGCAAATTTTGCATTTTATTATCTTTTTTTTTTTTCATTTAATGTTCAAGTTAATAAAGAGAGATTTTATTCCAAGCTATTTTGGAGCATTTCCATTGGTCCAAATAACACGAAACATTCACAGAGCATAAAGTACATCTGCCATGCTTGAGTGACGTAGCATAGCTACTTTTTGATTAGCTACAGCATTAATGCTCATGAATGAAATTACTTATTTTCAAAAGGACAGTCAATATCAAGTAGGAATATTTGTATATGATTATATGTCTATCTGAGTTTAATTATGTACATATCACATTCCGTATGTGTTTAATACATTACAGTCTAGTACACTTATTTCACATAGTGATTACATAGTGAAGTCACATGGTAACTATGCTATCTAAACCAGAGATGACTCTTTCATTTAAGCAGTATGAGCTTAAAGTATCACTGGTAATACATCTGGAGACTTCGGCTTCATTTCCTTTAACATTATATCTCCTCCGAGAGTAGCACACGGATGACCTCACTGGCCATAGTAAAAATGCATCAGCAAGTGGATCTGGAGCTTTCTGAGCGCTGTTTTACCACCCTTCATGCAAGAAACAAGATGCTGCATTCACTGTTTCTCACTGAGTAACTCCTTATAACTGATTTGTTTCATAACTGAATTGTGAAATACAGTATATGCCTCTTCATTTGTGTGCTTCCTCAAAACGGTACTATAGATTAGACTGTTTTATTACACATTAATTCAAGTTATAATCAGGAAAAGTACTCTAAGAGACAGAAACAGCTGACTTTTTGCCTCAGCACTTAAGGATTTAAACATGTACTCACTCACCAAGCCAAATTCCTTTCTACACTAAACAAACCTGGAGGAATAAAGCAGACTCACATTCTCTCTCATAGTGCAGGTTTACCTGATATGGTTCTCTCCAGCTGTGTTGGGCACAGCTGCATTCAGCCCACAGCTCACAGCTGCCCCCCTTGGCCCGGAGTGCGACCCCTCGGCTTGGGCTCCTCCATGAGCTCTCAGAGCGTGAGGAGGTCAGCTTGGCCCGCTGCCGTGGCAAAGTGGACATAGACATGGCTGGAGAGGAAGACGAGTGGCACCCATATCCGTGCTGGGCGTCCTGCTGCCAGCTGCACGAGCATGGAGCTTCCGGGCCACGGCCACCGTGCATCTCCAAACAACAACTCTGCTGCTTGTTCAGGTGGGCAGTCATTCTCTCGGCCGCTCTCTCTCTCTCCTCTCTCGTATTATCCTGCCTGCTCTTGCTGTTTGCGCGAGGCAGTGGTAGCCTTGGCCGCACAGCTGTACTGAGCGCCTGCTCTCTCTGCACTGAGCAAGGAAGAGAGAGCGCGAGAGAGCGTGTTCGATGGAGGGAGAGAGAGGGAGAGCAGAGCGAGGGAGAAAGAGCTGAGCTCTTTGTCAGTAGATGATTCAGCTGGCAGTGGGACTTGACAGCATCCCCTGCTCCAGGCAGAAGCAATCTATCCTCGCACAGCTGGGGACCAAACGCTGCTTCCTCTCTATTTAAACATTCACTCCTTTTTCAAGGGGTTTCTTCAATTTCTATCATTTCTTTTTAATCACTTCACTACTGTTTTATTCAATAATAACTATACAGTGTTTTAAAATCAAGAAATTATTTAATGGGCGGTGTTTCAAATTTTGCACACACCGTAGAAATTTTCGGTCATGTGTCGTAAGATTTGACCTTAAATCTCTTGATTTTAGATACACTTTAAAAATAGAGGTGCTAAAAGAAGGAAGTCTATAGCATTCCACATTCTGTATCCTGAAGATCCTTTCTATGAAGAATCATTTTTGTAAATGATTACAAAAGATTTTTAAATTAGATTTTTTAAAGAACCTCATCATAAAGGTTCTAGTAACGACCAACAACAAAATAGCTAATAGAACCCTTATATTATGTGAAATAGGGGTACAAATAAGCACACCAGACAAAAATGTGTCCCCTTGCCTATTAAGATTAACTTCAGGCTCTGGCAGGAGTGATAGAATGAGGATGATGGGGCTATAAATACCTGCGGGGTGTGAGTGACAGGATTCATAGATAGAGAAGAGGTGCTACAGTGCAGTGAATGTCTTGTGGGCTGTGTGGAAAATGTCTATGTAAATAATCGACTAAAAACAGTGACTGCATTTAAGCATGCTAAAGACCTTACTGTGAAATCACAGTTATTATTTGTGTTTATGGAGTTATTACACACTACTGGCTGCGTTTCAGTCACAGGTGACTGTGATTTTTTGTCCAGTAAGCTTATGAACATATTTTATTGTTATGATGATAAATGATTAAAGTGCACATCACAGATATTTCCAGTGCTTAAAGTACTGAAACAGTGAACAACTGCCTGTTTCCCAAAACAAAATGCATAATTATTATTTATTTCAATACAAATTAAGTACAGTTCAGTATGTAACAGTACCAGTCAAAAGTTTAGACACACCCAACTAAATTGCTGTTACTGTAGATCTTAAAGACTCTACACTTAACTCCACTTTAACTTACACTTAACTTAACTTACACTTAACAGTTCCAACTGAAGAGAGTCTGAACAATATATATCATGATATACCACACACGTATACCCTTGGTGTATAACAATATCATATTTTGGCCATATTGCCACCTCTAACATATATTAAGTTGCAAAAAAAGCTATTTTTTTAGTTGTACAGTTTAAAAGCTCTAGTGCCCCTCTCAGTTTAGTAATTTTTTATGATGGACAGATCAATAGAGTTAGTCTAAAACTGCTTAGACCTGCTTGGTTTATTAACCTCTAATGCAACATAAGAAAACAGTTTTATCCTCCTGTAAAGTTTCATTTTGGAGGTTGTTAGGGGGCATAATTGCATAATTCCCGCATAAATCCACAAATGCTAGTTTGTAGTTTGATGTCTTCACTTTTATTCTAAAGCAAAGCACTAAGATAAACATCAGGAGAACCTTCTGTGAGTAGTCATGTCTAAACTACTGACTGGTACAGCAATCTGATGATGTTATCTAAAAATGATTGTACTCTAAATTTTAATGTGGTAAAACTGGGGCTTTTTAATACTTTATTATTATAATATGTAAATCATAATATTGTAAATTATTAAAACGTCTTGGGGTAGCCACTTTTTAATGTGGGATACCGATACCACAACCCTGATTATCTGCCAGTACAGAGACCAACCCGATACAGTCTTCTTCCCTCTCTTCTTTGTCTATATGACATGATGTTCAAACTGTGAAACAAACATTCTCCTCTGCTACAGGAAGAAAAGACACAGCATGAGTCATGCCATTATGCTCTGCTTTCAGGAGCATTTTTGATTGGTCAGCACCATCAATCAACATTCAAAATGAAATTGTATAGTGCAGCTTTGTGTTAGTTTAGCATTTATGTGGCTATGGATCATATTAGACTTTGATCAGTGTCAAAATGTGTTTTTTGCCATGTCCTCCACTCATCCTAACCTTAAGGTTCTTCACTTGTACCTTGTATTTATGACATTATGACTTGTGTGTTTCTGGCTATTATGGAGTCATCAACAGCCCCGTTCATCATTTTTAACATCCTCTTAATTACTGAAGGCCAATAAAGCTATAGAGCACCAGCATGTAGAGGACCACATCTGAAGACTTCCATGTGAGTCTGCACAAAGCTGCTTTCATATCATTTAAAATACTTTCGAAATTTTGTAATATGTGTAGACCACTTCAAAATGCTCCTGCTGGGAAAGACTGCACATACGGTGCATGTAAGCTTCAGTTAATTAAGTCACACTGTAGGTTTAAGTCTGCTATGCAGCATAGCCTATATATAACCCAACTCATGGCTGAGTAAAGAAACATGTACGGCCCACGGGCCACTGCAACTCTCCCGATTCGTTAACAGGTCTATTTATAAGACACTCAGTCACTTTCAATCAAAACAAGGGGCTTTACACACAGCTATTCAGCCTAAGATCAACCATCCAGCTACATTACAATCAGCTCCACACAGCAAACACACTGCAGGCCAGACAGCTTTACTCCCCCTGCTGACTACAACCCCACAGCGCACCCATGCCACAATTGTTTCTTTATATATGGATGTCAGTTTAGATCCCACTGAATGAAGTTCATTGATTTAAAAGTCTGGGAGTTAAGGAAGGCCCGGGAAAATCAGGCCAGCCAATCATTCGTACAGATTCTGTTCCACACATACGACTATGGTTGCTTATCTGGGTTTAGGAGCCAGACAATCAGCTCTTCAGCTCCTAACCAAATTCTTAAATCCTTTAGCAAGGCTGATGAGATACATGCTTCAATCCCCCATTCAGTCTGAGGAGATGGGGGAGGTGTGTACGATAAGCAGGCTATAGTATTAGGAGGTCTTTGTTGGGGGACATGCACGCACAGAAACTAGGGTAGTAAACTTGTCAAAAGTCAAAGAGAACTTGTATATCACATGTGTTGTCAGTATTACTAGAACACTGAACAGCATGTAAAATAAAAACACAGATATTAGTTAGTTATTTGAATTTAGTGCCTATGGCTATTTGTGCTTGCACACAGAGGAATTCGTCTACTGCATTTATCCCCTCAGTGAAGTGAAACACCCACATACACACATTAGTGAACATGCACACACTAGGGGGCAGTGAGCACACTCGTCCGGAATGCTGGGCAGCCCTATCTACGGTGCCCGGGGATCAGCTGGGGTTAGGTGCCTTGCTCAAGAAGATTTCAGTCATGTCCTGTTGGTTCAGGCTATCAAACCAGTCACAAGGCTACAAGCATGGTTTCCTAATCTGCAGCCCACAACTGGACACAGCAATTGTTTAAAAGTAAATCAGACACAACTTGCATTTCCTTACGCAGGAAACATGGTTGACCAGCTTACATGGTTCCCACTTCCTGTTAGGCTGTGGTTGCCATGGGATGAACGATGGATAAATAAACAACACACAGAGGAGTGTCTCAGTCAGCTTCTCTACTCTGTGTAATCCAAAGTGCGTTTATCTCCAGACATAATCTAAAAGTCCTTATAGTAAATATCTTAATAACTTCTGTACACCTGTTTTCACTAGAGGCATATGCTGAAAACCTTTCATGAGTTGATCTGAGGACATAATTACCACATGAATAAAATCTACAGTAATATCATCAGCACAATTATCTCTTCCAGTTTACTTACTTTTAGCAGCAGCTATCCTGATGTATTATGTTTTATTCATGCGGAAATTATTTGCACATTTAAATAAAATTAATTCAGGGGGTTACATTTGTCAGTGTGGAACTGAAGAGCCAGTGCAAGGCTCATATGTGACTCTCAGTAATCTGTAAATGCCACAAACACGTATGCCATTGGATTAGGAGAGTGTGTTTGCAAGTACACAACACTTGCTGTACTGCACATGCTCCAAACACACAGCTGCCCGAACAGTTGCCAGAGCAACGGAAACAAGGAGTTGATGAGAGATTTCTTTCCCCTTTTTATCTTCTCGAAGGCCAATTGCAAGAAAACGTTATCCGCCTAGCAAAGAAGCGTGGCCATGAGTGCTCACGCTGCCTTATTCACAGTCTGGAATACATAGTCCCCAAATAAATCAAGGACCTGGACTTGCAACTGGACCGGGGACGTGAGCTCATTTTCAGGAGCCACGTTCGCTTCTCCTCCATTAATTACCTTTGCCAACTCATCGTGCTGTCGTACGTCTTCCAAGCATGTGACGGAACTGCTGATGTCCTTGCCATGTTTAAAGAACACTTCTGGACAAAACTAAGTGGCTAGAATGCTTAAAGGAACAGGCAGTAAGTCCTCACCATGACTGACTTTATTCATTCTGCATTTGTGTGTTTGTGCATGCGTCATAACTAGGTGTCAAACGCCAACTTGTAGACACAGCTGCCAACAAACTGAAGCCACGTCATCTGCACAAACATTCTGAGGGACCCATGAAAATGTCACCAAATGTCAGTGTAATAGCTTGTGACCAAAGCATCACTGCCATTCAAAGTACAACAATATGTACATGCAAATAATACTGTACACTGTAAATCTGTAACCTTTACATTCGTACACGGTTCCATAGATTATAATGCATGTATCTTTTGCTGTAACCTTTTAATGTCCACTCTGGCCAGAATTCTACATCTACATGTGCTGTAAACATGAGTTCTGGCCTACTACACAAGTGTAGTAGTAGACTCTGGAGTAAGGTATTCAGAAAAACAGGAAAACCACTCTTCTGACAATGCATCTTGAGGGTGGGAGAAACTTTACTGTTTTGTTAGGGTGGGTTTTTGGGGGATTTTTGAATCCAGTTATTCTTGAATTATTTTGTTTAGCTTGTAGAAGGACGTCAAATAATGAACGATATCCATCTATCTACTTTATTATCTACCTAATCTATTTATATGACTCTTTTTTCACAAGCTGACCACTTAAATATGCACACACACCCACCCACACACACACTCACACACACACAGACAGACAGACAAACAAACACACACACACACATACACACACTCTCACACACACACACACACACACACACACACAGACAAACACACACACACACACACAGACAAACAAACACACACACACACAAACACACACACACAGACAAACAAACACACCCACACACGCACGCACACGCACACACACACACACACAGACAAACACACACACACACACACACACACACACACACACACACACACACAGACAAACAAACACACACACCCAAACACACACACAAACAAACACACACACACACACAGACAAACAAACACACACACACACCCACACACACACTGACAAACACACACACACACACACACACACACACACAGACAAACAAACACACACACACAACCACAGACAAACACACACACACACCCACACACAACCACAGACAAACACACACACACACACACACACACACACACAGACAAACACACCCACACACACACACACAGACAAACACACACACACATACACACAGACAAACACACACATACACACACGCACACACACATCCAACACACACACACACACACACACACACAGACAAACACACACACACACACACATACAAACAAACACACACACACACACACGCACATGCACACACACACACAAACACAGACAAACGCACACACACAGACGCACACACACACCCACCCACACACACGCACATACACACACACGCACACACACACACCACAACAAATAGCTGGTAACTGTGACGTTGTCAAAGTTTCCGCCTGTTTTTATTTCCCTAAATCATGAAGTCTTGGTTCAATGCACCCAGAACACCCTCAGAAACATCTAGAGCATTGCAAGTTGCTCAGGATGCTGACAGCATACAGTATTGCTAGAGGGCTCAATGGCATAATGCAACCTTTCACAGTATCAGTACAGCAAAGGCCAGTATTGTGATAATATTTAAAATAATAATATATTGCAGAGCCCGTGCTCACTCTGACACCATATGCTGTGAAAAAAGAGGATTATGGCCTGTTCATACCTGATGACTGATTAAGCCTGCCTAGGGAAAAGATGGTCATTACAGCAGCTCACCACAAGGTGGCATCTGCAGCTTGCCATTGCCATTACAGGGCGCTTACAAAACTGAGACTCCATTACTCTGAGGAATACGAACCCTTCAAAAAGCAATATCAACTGTGATTTCCTCCGTCATACACTTCACACCAAAGAAACTCTCTCCAGCAGGAAAGCACTCTGTGATGAAAAGTCTTTGTGCTGTTTGCTGAGAAAGAGACAGAGCGAGTGAGAGAGAGAGCGCGCGAGAGTGAGTGTGAAAAAGAGAGAATGACATTCCTGATGGGCTTGTTTAAAGTAAAGGATGGAACTTTTCAACACAGCGGAGTTTCTCTCATCTCCGCCTGAAGAGTGGCAGTGCTGTCGTCTGGCTCTGAGCGCACATTCCCTTCTGCTGTGCCCTTTAAAGGCAATGAGAGATACGTGTGTTCTGCTGTGTTTATAGCCTGTACTATACTATATGAAAGCACCCATAAAAGCTGCTCCCATGAACCTGGGCACATTCACTAACCAAAGGATTAGAAGACTGCTGGGCACTGAAGACTTTCACGGCTAGACTGTTGCCCAAGTACCCAAAAAACCAGCTTAACTGGGCCTCCAGAACTGTCACAACGTTCCTTTAGGCCTTCTACAACAGGCCAAACTGTGAAAACTCAATAGCAGAGGACGATAGTTACAGTTACGCTTAAATAACAGTATGGCATACACTGTCAGTAACTACATCAGCAAGTCTAACTTAACTCTGTAACAATGTAGCCATGCAGCCACTTGGTTCTGCTGCAAAAGCAATAAAGCAAAAGTGGTTGGTGTAGCTCAGCGGATAACACCACTACCCGCCAAGTAGCTACCACCACACATGGGAGACTGGGCTTCGAATCCCAGGCTGAGTGACTACGCTGTGCTACACCAATAAGAGTCCGTGGGAAAGACTCCTAACACTACACTGGCCCACCTGTAATATGATTAACCTTGTAAGTCGCTCTGGATAAGAGCGTCAGCTAAATACCGTAAATGTAATGCAAACTTGTCTTGGGTGACTGATAAGATTGGAATTACGGGAGAAACCGAGGTTAAGGAGATATTTTGGCCAAAATGAAAAATCACTATCTATGCTTGTTCTGTTGTAAACCGGCCTACTAGTATCCTACAGTCATGATAGTTTCTTAGTCGTTAATGAAAATATATACCCCCCTCCACCCCACATCAAATACAGTGGGGTGCGAAAGTTTGGGCAGCGTTGTTCATTTTCCTGATTTACCTTTATAAAGCATTGATTGTTTGGATAAAAAAATTGCGTTAAATATATCATATAGGGGACAAACACAGTGATATTTGAGAAGTGAAATGAAGTTTATATGATTTACAGAAGGTGTGCAATAATTGGTTAAACAAAAGTAGGCAGAGTGCATACATTTAGGGCATGTGTCATTTTAATTGATTTCAAAACCTTTAGAAAAATTTATTGGAACTCCAAATTTGGTTTGGTAAGTTCAGTGACCCTTGACTCCATAACCAGGTGACCGAACTAGGAAGAAAGAAAGGGTATGTAAGGGGGGCTCAATGTTTAAGTTTTCTACTCTTTGCATCTTCTCTGAAGAGTCGCAGCATGGGAGTCTCCAAAACAACTTTCAAATGACCTGAAAACAAAAGATTGTTCACCGCCATGGTTTAGGGGAAGGTACAGAAAAGCTAATCTCAGAGATTCTCAGCCTTTCAGTCTCCACTGTGAGAAAATGGAAGACCACAGGCACAGTTCAAGTCAAGGCTCGAAGTGGCAGACCAAGAAAAATCTGGAATAAACAGAAGCGAAGGATGTTGAGAACAGTCAGAGTCAACCCACAGACCAGCACCAAAGACCTACAACATGATCTTGCTGCTGATGGAATCACTGTGCATCGTTCAACTATTCGGCGTACTCTACAGGGGGGAAAGCTACAGTTAGCAAGGTATCTGCATATCTGTACAGCATACCATAGGCTGGTATCTTTTTATCAGCTAAATGAATAGAACTACTGTTTACTTCGGGGTTTCGTTTGAGGACTAAGGTAATAGTAACACTAATGGTTGTTGTTTATTAGTCTACGGATCAGTGGGTGGACTACCAATTTTCTAAATTCTGTTTGCATGATGTATTGTCAAGTTACAAGTTAATTTGTTATTTGTGCAACACGCCAGGACATTTCTGCATCGAAATGCTTGTGGTTCAGGTTATTACTCTACAACAGGGCAGCATTTCCTTAATGCATATTGTATATTATAGTGAATTTTATTAATGTAAGATCTATAAAGCATCTACTGTAGACCATTAAAATAGCACCTTACTGAAAGTTCTGAAAATGTTCCTCTACTATCTTTCTATCCAGTAATCATCCTTGCCTAACCACAATACTAAACTTATTTTGCCCCCGTTTTCTTCCCCCTTCTTCATTCTATATTCCCATCCCCCTGCTTTGTGTTTTTTAATATCAGAGCACACGAGCTCCGAAAACGCAGCCACGTCACCTTTCGTAAGTGCTTTCATTAATACTGAATCGATCCCAGCCACGTCCCGTTTAGATGCGTTAGGGAGACATTTATTAAGAAATATAACGGAACCCTGCCATTAAATACATTGTCGGCCAGTCACCTTTGAAGTGCTTGGCATTAATACAGAATCGACTCGCAGCCATGCAGGTTTGTGAGCGCGGAATTAAGACAGATCGATCGCAGGCCGTCACGTTTAGAGTCCCGTCCGTGGCCATTAATAACGCATTTTTTTCTTCCAACAGAGTGACACGCGGCCAATCTCAAACCTTTTGGACGCGTTACAGCCCTTACCCTCGGCCATTAATCCGACCCGATAGAAGCCACGTCAGTTTCCCTCTTCTAGACAGTCTCCGGACCTTAATACAACACGATTCGCAGCCAAAGTTCAACTTTACAACGCGGAATGTAAGAAACGAGAGAAAAAGAAAAAGTTAAACGTGAGCGGGAGAGGGCGCAATTTTAAGAAAGATAGACTGAAGAAGGATAAAGTAAAGGTTTAGAGAGGGGAATAATAATGTGAAAGACAAGATATCAGCATTCTCTAAAAATTCATTGTCAAATTTTTTAGTTTCTTTTGGATCCTCGTATTTCTTCAATCACCTTTCTTAAATCCCTTAAAATACATGACCTATCGATCCATGGTACTTTTTCTATCGCTTTTAATTCCCCATATCGATCCTCATCAACGTTACCCTTTTA
>JAMWET010006931.1:202500-222439 GCA_024036415.1 Prochilodus magdalenae | reverse complement strand
ACTAAACGAAAAGGGGAAACCGAAAGCTTTTAACCTGTGCTCAAAAGAGATAAAAGTTAAATATAATATTAGGAGGTTGAGATATTTGCAATTAATTTTCACAATCAATATGTTAACAAATATCCTTCACAGCTAATTGAATGTGTCATTTGGCCTGCTTCATTCTGTTGAGTGCTGAATCAAGAAAAACAGCATTATTATTATCAAAACAACAAGTCTTACAAACAGTTATACAAAACCAATAAACGTTCCCTGGGCTGGGAAGCAAGATTACCTAAACCAGTCAATATAGGCATTTTAGGCTTTTACTTTTTGTAAGACTGCATAGAAGAACAAAAAAATGGACAATTAAATTGTAATTTTCAATTATTTAGTATATCAATTAATAATTTTCACCTACACCTATACTCGTATATTTACTCGTGCTTGGGACCACAATGGTAGTCACTTGCATTTTGCTAAATTTGTAGACTGTGGCTTAGCCGCTCATAGCGGTTCCAACAGTCCACTGACATCAACATGTTAAACCTACACTGATTACCACGTAGGGATAGAGACAGACCTCTTATAGAATTCTATAATTTCCAAGCACACTAAAGGTAGCATATCAAAGAGACCTAAGTCCAAAACCTGCAAGTATATAATCCCATTATACTATTGTCAACTTCATAAATATAATGTTGATTTCAGTCTAAACATTTCGTCCTTTCCTTTACGCCTGCACTAGGGATGCTCAATTATGGCAAAAATCATAACCCATTATTATTGTTATAAATATTGAGATCACAATTTTGTTCATAAAATGAGTTCCCCAATTTTTAGTGAGTATAGTAAGAATAATAAGTGCCTTAAGTAAGGCAATGGTGCTGAGTAGCCTCTAAAGTAAAGAACTGCTGAGTAGCATGAAGTACAGTGTAGGACAGCTATTGTATAACGTACAACACTATAGCAAACTGCTACTGGGCCCTGGGAATGCTGTGGGAGGCGTGGCCAACGCAGACTGAACAGTGGGAGAAGGCTTGCTGCTGGGGCAACCTGCTGGCTGTTATAGTAGGAGAGGACTTTATTTGGAAATATGGGGTTAATTTTTAGCATAATGATACACAGCATAGTGTACTGGTGTGTGGGATTCTGGGTTGGGTGGGGTTGTGGAGGGTGTAGTTGCATTGTCAGTGGAAGTTTACAGCTGGAGGACACCAGGTGTTTAGTTCTGCTGCATTGGAGATTGTGTGCTGCTGCTGTGTTCAGTAAAAGAGAATTAGCTGAGAATTAAGCTTACGCTTTTATTTTCCTCGTCTTCTTGTTCTGTGCCAACACATATGCACAACTGCACTGAAAAACCCCGTTCGGAACAGGCCGCCAGCACTTCATATCGAATAGTAATAGAAATAAATAGTGAGGAAGTCGCCTGCTAATGGAAACTACTCTGTTGACTGCCTAGCCAAAACTACTCTGACATCAAACTAAAACAGAGCAAATTCTGTTCAATGATGTTATTCATTACGGTTTTAATCAGGTAGTCAATAGTCTACTTAGGAATATTAGAGTACATGTCCCTCTGAACTGTGTCTCACTGTAGATTTATGGCTCTGGTATTTGCAGCAGGCTGGCTCCTTGCTGGAAAAGCTTTCTTGTCATAATGTAAGGCCTTCCAAATGCCAGAGACAGCAGTCTGCTCAGTGTTTCACCATCAGACCCGAGCCAGCCAAGGACCTGGTGAAGACCAGTGCCTGACTTTTAAAAGGAGGGTGGGCATACTGAAAGATGGTGAGACATACTACAATAATGAATTTAGCGGAGGTGATATTTATTAATTAATTACTTAATTTATTATTCCCCTGTAGGTTATAGCTACCAGACAGTATAACACTAGAACATTTCTGTTTCAGCTGTCACTAGTGCTCTATAAATGCAGCTATAACAACAACAACAACAACAATAATAATAATTCTACTAATTAAAAATAGATAGATAGATAGATGTACTTGTATTATGTATTGTGTATTATGGCAATAATTATATTGTTACACAGCTTTCTAACGACAGTAGAGCTGGGATGCAGGAGAAGTGCTGGTATATATTTCATAGAGTTCATATACAGTTGAAACCAAAAGTTTACATACACTATATAAAAAGACACATATGCATTTTTTTCTCACTGTCTGACATGAAATCAGAACAAACTTTTCCCTTTTTAGGTCAGTTAGGATTACCACAATTATTTCTATTTGCTAAATGTTAGAATAATGAGAGAGGAATTTTTTTAAGGCAATTTTTATTACTTTCTTCAAGCTCAAAAGTTTAAATACACTAAGATTACTATGCCTTTAAACAGTTTGGGACAGTCCATATGATGATGTCATGTCTTTGCAAGCTACTTATAGGTTTATTGGCAACATCTGAGTTAATTAAAGACACACCTGTGGATGTATTTTAAGGCACACCTGAAACACACTGCTTCTTTGAGTAACATCATGGGAAAGTCGAAAGAAATCAGCCAAGATATCAGGAAGAGAATTGTGGACTTGCACAAGTCTGGTTCATCCTTGGGTGCCATTTCCAGATGCCTGAAGGTGCCTCGTTCATCTGTACAAACAATTATACGCAAGTACAAAAAAGATGGTAATGTCCAGCCAGTGCTTTGGTTCGAAGTGTGCATATCAACCCAAGAGCAAAAGCAAAAGACCTTGTGAACATGATGGCTGAAGCTGGTAAGAGTGTATCATTATCCACAGTGAAACGAGTTCTGTATCGACATGGGCTGAAAGGCCACTCTGCCAGGAAGAAGCCATTACTCCAAACGAAACATAAAAAAGCCAGATTAATGTTTGCAAATGCACACAGGGAAAAAGACCTTAATTTTTGGAGACATGTCCTGTGGTCTGACGAAACCAAAATTGAACTGTTTGGCCATAATGACCATCGTTACGTTTGGAGGAAAAAGGGGGAAGCTTGCAAACCTAAGAACACCATCCCAAATGTGAAACACGGGGGTGGCAGCATCATGTTGTGGGGTTGTTTTGCTGCAGGAGGGACTGGTGCACTTCACAAAATAGATGGCATCATGAGGAAAGAACATTATGTGGAAATACTGAAGCAACATCTCAAGACATCAGCCAGGAAGTTCAAGCTTGGGTGCAAATGGATCTTCCAAATGGACAATGACCCAAAGCATACTGCCAAACTGGTTACAAAGTGGCTTAAGGATAACAAAGTTAATGTTTTGGAGTGGCCATCACAAAGCCCTGATCTCAATCCTATTGAAAATTTATGGGCGAAGCTGAAACGGCATGTTTAGCATTTAGCAAATAGAAATAATTGTGGTCATCCTAACTGACCTAAAAAGGGAAAAGTTTATTCTGATTTCATGTCAGACAGTGAGAAAAAAATGCATATGTGTCTTTTTATATAGTGTATGTAAACTTTTGGTTTCAACTGTATGTAACATATAGATAGATAGATAGATAGATAGATAGATAGATAGATAGATAGATAGATAGATAGATAGACAGATAGTCACGTATTACAGCAAACCAAGTACAGTAAAGAACAATAATACAATAACAGATATATGCATACATTAAAGAGAAGAAGAAAAATAAGTCCTCTAATAATAATAATAATAAGCTCATAAACCATGAGCGGGATGGAAGTAAAACTGTTATGAAAGTCTAACGGGTATGCAATAAAAGTGTAGAGACTATGTAACATATTTTATCTTATATAATTTATGTAATGACCATGAAGAGTGTATGTACAGTAATTCCTCTCTCGCAGATTATCTTTCTTTTTTTCTGCCTTTCTGCAGGAAGTTGTTTGTTGAGATGTACTGTCATTGGGAGTGGTTTCAATGTGATTCTACAGAAACGTACACAGTCAGAACTGCTCACAGTGGGGGTAATATGAACCAGCGCCCACCTCTAAAATCCCTCCACAGAAAGTTAATAGAGGAATTGATTATGAACACGCTGCCTGATACCTGAGAGATTGTTTGCTAATAATTGTGGCTGATTTTGCTAAAGGTTTTGGTTTAAAATGTATATTTCCAAATATACATTCATGGTAGAAATTGCATGGTAAGTGTTATAGGGTGAAATAATTTGTAAACTATAATAGAAGAAATCATACTCAACTTTAGTTTCTTTTACTGGTGTTTGAGCTGCCCCTTCTATGACTAATGCTCTATAAATAGAGCTATTATTATTATTATTATTATTATTATTATTTATTTATTTAGATCGATTATAGATAGATAGATAGTAAGACAGGTACATAGATGATTAGATATAGACAGACAGACAGACAGATAGATAGATAGATAGATAGATAGATAGATAGATAGATAGATAGATAGATAGATAGATAGATAGATAGATAGATAGATAGATAGATAGATAGATAGATAGTAAGACAGGTACATAGATGATTAGATATAGACAGACAGACAGACAGACAGATAGATAGATAGATAGATAGATAGATAGATAGATAGATAGATAGATAGATAGATAGATAGAAGATTATTTATTTATTTATTTATTTATTTATTTATTTATTATTATTATCATTATTATTATTATTATTATTCAAGTCCTTTTTGCCTTTTTGCTCCCCAAAATGGTAACCTTGCAACAGAAGGAGAAAAGCTTGATTAGTCTGGGTAGGTCTGTTCATCTCTACATTTTAATGCTCATCTTCCTGCTGATCAAAAACATGTGTAAGCATGCGCACTCCCACGTTTGTTGGAACTTTGTGACTAATGCAAAAGGAAGTAGATCAGTTTATCTATGCCTTTCAAACTACTGATCTAATATTTTCCAGGTTATTAAAATTGATTTTTGTCAGGTGCCCACAGCTACGCCAGCTATTGACTCATGCAAGATCAGACCAGGTAACTGACATTCACTGTTTCTCTTTGATGTCCTAAGTTTGGATTGATTTGAATTCTAAACTGAGCCCAAAGCAAAGTAGGAGCACACCCTCATATGATATGGTATGTTGAAAGTTAGCAGGAAAGGGAACGTGCCAGAGCAAGGGTAGACCACGTACGCTTGACTATCAAGTGACAAGCAGCACATACTTAAGGGGGATTCTTATTTGTGTTCCTAAGAATCAACCAACTTTTGTCATCATGTTCCTGAAGAAAATAAGGGAAGCTCTGCAGATAATGCAATGCCCTTAGAGAACCTTTTTAAAGACTGTACCAGTCACGTACACTACAAGTCAAAAGTGTAGACACACCCAACTAATGTTGTTTATGTTGTTGGTTATGTTGTTGGTTCTATGCCCTGTATATACACTGCATCTCTCATCTACCTCAGCCTTACCATAGCGCAATATGGAAATGTGTACATCTGGATATGTCATAGTTTTATTCATAACTTTATATTACTGTTATATAAAACTACATATTAGGATAAACAAGGATTTTGTGCCTAGTATTGTATATTTGTGTATATATATATATATTTATTGTCTAATGTATATTTTTTGTATTTAAGTGCTATAAGGGATTACGCAAGCTTTTCACTCACCTTCACACCTGTGAAAATGTGACAATAAAAGTGATTTGATTTTGATTTTTGATTTTGATTTTTGACTTCCAACTGATGAGATGCCTGAAACAATACATATCCTGATATACCACATATCGCCACCTTTATCTAATATAAACTCTGTTGTGAAATAAACATTTATCTCTTTATTTTGCACAACTTAAAAGCTATATTTAAATTTCGGGAACATGATGGACCTTCATGATGATATATTTATATAGTTATTAGTTAGTGTACTAACTAGCTTAGTACTAATCTCTCCCAAAGCCTGAGTAGACTGAGAAATGTTACAGGCCCTAAAAGGTAGCCCTGTGGAACACCATGCTTTATTTTTTTGTGAACAGATGATTTGCTGTTTACATTTACACTTACAAACTGATAGTGATCACTCAGGTATCTCAGAGTCAGAACCATACCATTAGTATTACTAAGCTCTGCTAAAGCCTGAGTAGATAAATCAGGCTAAATATAATAAATCAGTGTGATAATCAGTTATTAATCTGGTACGTTATTAATCAGTTATTAATCTGGTATGTTGAAATCCGCTGGACCATTGACTTCACCGCATAAATGCGGTCAGACCCTATTCCATAGCAATGGGCACGTGAAGGTAAGAAGGTTCCGGGTTATCCCATCAATGGGATGTGAAAGGGAGCACTATGCTTAATGGGTGCGTCACCTCATGCACTTCGGTTCTTCACCTGATGTGAAATGTGCCACATTTGACAACGGCATACTCCAGGACAACAATGCAAAGATTCACGGGGCTCTAATTGTGAAAGAGACCATACTAGACAAATGATACAGGCCCTAAGACCCCGTGAACCCTGTGAACCCGATCACTCAGGTATCTTGTCATCAGTTCAACTCGGGACAGTGTAGCTGCATAAGGTTATTGAAACAATGCCATGGGGCATGTGCGCTGTTCTCAAAGCTGATTTTTTTTCACAGTACTGAATACCAACTGTAAATCCAAGCCAAGAACCAAACATAATAACCTTCATTTTTAAAAAGTGTGCAAACGAACAGGCTGGACAATCACACTGTTGGCATATGATATGATATGAGACAAGTATAAAAAGGTTAACATCATTAGGAGCCCATTCAAAGAGTCTGACCTTCAGATACATTATTTTCAGGTGGAGGAGGGCAAAGGTCTCCAGGAGTGCAGCCAGAAGGCATCACATCATCGTCCGTGAGCCAGGCTCGGGTCGCACAAAAGAGCTTTCTGTATTAGCAGCCAATTTCCCCCTCTGGTTTCGTCGCACAGGGATATGGACTGATAGTCCCTTAGCACCCGTCACAGGAAATGAGCGCAGTCCGGTCATAACAGACCACCATTAGCTCAGCCATGTCTGCGTTTCTACAAAGCTCATTCACTCAGGCCACACATGCCTGCACAAAGGACTGGTCAAACAGAAACTTCCAGGAAGGAAACCCAGGTTTGTATGAAAGGCAGGGATGAAAATCCAGTGATCAACGATGATGTCACCCTGTGAGCCATTTCACGGTATTATACTGCACTACTTTATAACACTGTGTGTGTATAAGACAGCAGTAACAGCTGGAACAGCACGTCCATGTGTCTTGCAACATAACCGTTTTATGATGACGTGATAAAAACAAAATAAACACAATTCCTTAACTGGAATATGAGCTGGAATTTCCCCTTGTTCCATTAAGGTTTCCTTAATATGCATCTAATACACAGACTTTAACTTGGACAGTTATAGTCAAAGCTTTTCTTAGTTCACTTCCAATACACTGGGATTACAATAATCAAAGCCAATAGCAAGCGGTCAAGTTTCAAGTTTCAGGTTTATTCGTCATATGCACAACATGTCAGGACGTTTATGCATTGAAATGCTTGTGGTGAGGCTCAGGTTGATACTCTAAAGGAGGACAACATATACATACTACACATATTAAAATAAAGAGATACGAAAGTTATATTAAATAAAGATTTAGAGCCCTTGTTGATCCCACAGTGGGGGGATTTAGTCTCCGCCTTTAACCCATCCGTGAAGTGAAACACCCACAAACACACACACTAGGGGGCAGTGAATACACTTACCCAGAGCGGTGGGCAGCCCTATCCACGGTGCCCGGGGAGCAGTTGGGGGTTAGGTGCCTTGCTCAAGGGCACCTCAGTCGTTACTATCAGTTCAGGGAATCAAACCGGCGACCCTCTGGTCACAAGGCTGGTTCCCTAACCTCCAGCCCACGACTGCCCCGAAATACCAAATACACAGAATATACACAAAATACAGAATATACAGCCTATACTAACTATACAAGGCTTCAAGCTCCCGCCATGTGCTGCCATTAGAAGACTGTTTTGTCTCTCGACAACTTGAACTTAATGACTGTTTTGACTGGAGATTGCACTCGTCATCAAAACAACAGTTCTGACACCCAGAGCCACACTAAGCCTTCTGGACATGTGCTGCGTGACACACTGTGTTAGCACTGAACACGATGCTTTCACACATGGATCCGGTGGTCATCTCCCCTTAGAAAAAAGTGGGACTCGTCATTGAAGATGACCTGCGGCCAGTCACTCCATCACAGTCTGGCACAACACCATCGCAATCTTTAGTGACGTTGACGTGGTGTTAAGGGCAGTCGTTGTAGTGGTGTTTGTGAATGTAGTCCTGCATGGTGCAGCCATCTACCAGGGTGACTCGTGGAGGGCATCACTGCTCTTTGAATGTCCGCCATCGTGGCCGTTATGGCAGTAAGGTGCAGCAATAAGGCCTGTCCTTGGTTACGTCACATGCGTCCTTGGTTACATCGCATGTCTTACAATATCAAACCATGTCGGTTGATTCCTTCTGGTTGCAACTATTTGTGCAACTATACTTTTGATGATGACTGTAAATACCTGAAGGATAGGTTACCTCTGGCACTATTTGTATGAGTACGGTACAGTTCTGAAGGCAAAAGGAAGTTACTTAGAAACACTGAATAAGCCAAATCCCTGTGACCTTTGATCTTTTAGATGCCAATACATTAATAATAGGCTCGTTTCTCTTATAGATGTCACAAGACGGCCATGGGAATATTTTGACAAACCAGTGTAACAAAATGCAAGTTAAAAAGGACCTGCTATAGGTTCTGTTTTTTTTTTCTTTCCCTTTCTTAAGTATGTTATGTAGCTTTTTGTGCATTAAAATAGTCTGCTAAGATATAAAGGCCAAAGTACACGCCAAAGGGAGAAACTCTCTCCCAAAAAACACTTTTCTCAGCTACCTTTTGAAATTTCAGCCCTTTTATCTATCACGAGGTGATGTCATCTCGTAACTCAGTCCTCATTGCCCGCCTACCAGCAAACTGGAAAACGTCTTGCAGTAAAGTTTGTAAAGGTTGATCAGGTATACTAACATGCTCTAGCTGACCTTTATGGTGGGAATGGTGGATGGCACCCCTTACAGGAAGTAGGTGATTTTCTCACGTGCATGTTCTCAGTACTTTAAGTAGGGAACCTCATTGTACCACATTTCATGACTGCATTCTCCATACACAATGGATTACAAGCGTTCTTGTTACATTGTTATGTTATGTGTATATTATGTTATGTATATATATATATATATATATATATATATATATATATATATATATATATATATATATTTCGAATTTTTTCTCTTGTTGACCCCACAGTGGGGAAATTTAGTTTCCGCATTTAACCTATCCGTGAAGTGAAACACCCACAAACACACTCACTAGTGAACAGGGGGCAGTGAGTACACTTACCCAGAGCGGTGGGCAGCCCTATTCACGGTGCCCGGGGAGCAGTTGGGGGTTAGGTGCCTTGCTCAAGGGCACCTCAGTCGTTACGAACCGGCAACCCTCCGGTCACAAGGCTGGTTCCCTAACCTCCAGTCCAAGACTGCCCATATATATATATATATTTGTGTAGATAGATAGATAGATAGATAGATAGATAGATAGATAGATAGATAGATAGATAGATAGATAGATAGATAGATAGATATAGATAGATAGATATAGCAACTGATAGGAAGTGGGTAGGTTTGACATCACGAGACATGCGAATGATTCAAGTTTCACGCTCGGCCACACATGTGAGGTAAGTAAAGACAGATGGTCAGTGGAGTCACAAAACAAAGAACAGTGAGTGTTGATACAAGTGTACCTAAGAAATGCTCAGTGAGTGCATAACCATAATTGCTCCTATAGATCATGACGAACTACGATTCATGTGAAACAGCATTTATGCTTCGGGGTTCGGCCCAAGTTTGGGAACTGGCTTACCGGCTTACTGGCTTGATGTACAGTAGAGGAAAATGTGCAGCAGAATGTGATTAGTGTACAAGCAGAATGCTGTAATCTGATTGACCCTGTGGACCAATGCGCTGAGGGAGATGTGAGTTGCGCATGGGGCTGATGCCTGTAATGACCATGACACAACTCCCACCTCATCATAAGTTAGTGAATCTAATGAAGGGAATGATGAATGCGTGGCCTGTGATGAAAGAGAAACATCTGACATCTGAATGGAAAACAACGGACCTGTTTTTCAACTGTACCACATGTACAGGTAGAAAAGTGACGGGCCAATCTGAAGCAGTGTCCAACCCTCAGGGAATCTTTAAATACCCATGCAGGAGCTGACACTGAAGTAACCAATCAGTGTCATGTTGCCAATGTGATCGACATACGGGGCTTTTTCACTTGTTTATGTTTTTAGTACCACAGAACTCTGTAGTGGCTGAGAGTTGATTCTATGTAACTATGACTAAACTGACTACACAAAGAAGTGAGTCAGCTTCGGCGCGCGTTTTGGTAAGGTAATGCAATATAACCACGTGACCCAGAGGACCAGACCACCGCGCATTAAAGCGCCTCGGAGACTTGCCATGACGTACAAAGGGCTCGATCAAAGACGAGTGATCTGCCGTATAAAACCCGAGGAGTCGCAAGACAGAGACACTGAGACGAAGAGCATTGCGTAACGCGGACAAAGCCGCAATTTCACTCGGGACAGTCGCGCTTCAGCACCTTGGACAGCCCCCCCTCTTCCCTCCCTCTCTCCCACCCCCGGCCTTCAGGTACCACCAACAGCGTGAGTAGCACCCTTATGGGCATTTCCACTCTTTCACAAAGCACTTCAGAGGCGAGTTTGTGGGTAGAGCGTCTGCGCAGTGTTGTGCGTAACGCAGTCTCCAAGTCTAGGGAAAACCGCTGCAGAGATTTGGCATTATGTGGAGCTTCTTTGGATCCTGCCTGTTATGTGTGACCTTGCTGAAGACCTCCTCCTTCTTCTTCTCCTTGTTAGAGATGAGGAAAGTTATGGCACCAGCGAGCAGCTCTCAGTTCCTCTTCGTCACCATCGTCTGCGTGCTCTGCTGCAGGTCTACAGCGCTTCCAGCGATCAGCACGTACTCTGCCATCAGGTGATGCCTCATCAGCGCATCTCCCGTTCCCCCTTCCCCTTCCCTTTCCTTCCATCTCTTGGGTAATAACCTGTTGTGCCAGGCTGAGACTGACTTGTGCTGTTCTGGCTTCTCTCCCACAGCAGGTCTGGCACGCTGAACGGCGATGGAGAAGGAGCCTGGCCGAGCGATCCGTCCCAGGAAGTGGAGATGTATAAACTGCTGTATGAAATCGCCAACACGGTGGAAAGGTAGCCTCGCAAACAGTGTTGAGCTCGTGTTGCGACTCGTTGTGCATTGCGCGCGCGCGCCTTACCTGTATTATTACCTCCTGCAGACCTTCGAGACACGCGGATGGACTTTTCACGAGCGGATACAGCAAACTTCTCGGACAGCTCTCTGCCAAGGAATACCTGGAGTCTCTGCTAGCCAAGCGCGTCAGGTACAGACCGGGTCTCTCAGGGTTAACTACTGTTCAGTTCTACTGAAGATCACGGTTCGGGGGTCTGCTGTGTTAAGTGGTCGCACGTGCGGTTAATTCGGTTGCAGTCACTTGACACATTTTGGCACTTCACTTCATTTTCATAGAACAGTTAGTAAACAAGTAAGTATCGATAATCTATAATCAATATCTAAACCTGAACGATCTTTTATAGAACAGTTTGGAATTAAACAGTAGAAATGTCAATCAAAAATGTGATAACTGATATCTAAATGTCAGTGATCTTTAATAGAAGTATTAATATTATTATGCCAATAATAAACAATACAATAATCAATATCTACATGTCAATGATCTTTTATGGAATCAATCCTAGAATCGTTCTAGGAATTTAAATCAATGTTTCTATAAAAGTCAATAATATTGATATACTATTGAGTAATTATAGAAATAGCAATAACTGTAATAATAATCTTATCACTTGTATATGAATAATTTTAATAGAATAATTATCGAATATAGAATTGTCAATATTCCATACCTAATAATCAATCTATCTATATGCAGTTACCTTTTCATTTACATTTTTACAATTTCAGATTCATTAATATCTACATATCTGAGATTTATTTTCATAGAGCACTCATCATCATCATATACCTACTGACTGAAATGTAGAAGAAGCAGAAGTATCTATATAAATCTCAATTATCTTGATATAATATAAAGAATAGAAATATCTATCATGTTTATAGAATAATCAGTATGTATATTAATGTTATTTATTTAAATACGATGTTGAGTAATTACAGGAATGCCAAGAATCTGAAGATTAATCCATATTTAAATTGATTATAGATACTAAACTGCCTGTTATATCCATAGAATGGTCAATATTCACAGAAACCACAAATGACTGTATAGTTAGGTTGTTAAGTTGTTTAAGTTGTTAGTTGAGATCAGTATTGTCAAGTATATACTGATTACCCGGTACAACAGACCGATAAGATGGCTGATATGAGTTATGTATTTTTAAAAACTGTTATATGTATAACTGTTAAATGTATATATGAAAAGAAATACATGTATTTAAGATGGTATTTATCATAATTACAATATGATGATATAAAACTGATATTTCCATTATGCGTGAAACACGTTTCCAACAATGTATATATTTCAAAAAAATGTTAATGCATGAAACAAATTGTCGATATTTGCAGTAACCATGGAAATGTCAGTTATTTTATTATTGACTATTACATAGATCATGTTATAAAATAGACTATACTGCATTATATTTCCATAAACAGTCAATATTCTTTGGAATGTTGATTACATATTACCAATTTTCTAATGACTGTTATATTTTAATCTAGACTATTATATTTTCATAAAGCCAAAAAAATATATATACATATATATATTTCCACAAATAGTCAATATTTATTGGAAAGTTTTTTTATCTATTGACTATGCTATTGTCAGCACCCTGTTAGCCTCAACAGCTCCATATAGGTAAATGTGGTGACCTGAATGAGTGTTCTAAGAAGCACCAGTCCCAGTGGCTATAATATGTTTGCTCTGCAGTGACGAGTTGGGTGCGGACCAGCTGCGGATGAAACGGCACTCAGACGCTGTTTTCACAGACAACTACAGCCGCTACCGCAAACAGATGGCAGCCAAGAAGTACCTCAACTCAGTTCTAGCCGGAAAGAGGAGGTGAGAAACTTGCTAAGCTACAATAACTGGAGGCGCTCCTGCACTGCCTGTGCCTGCATGTGGTGGAGTTTTAACACTTTTATGGCTTGCATGCAAATTTTGAGGTTAAGGTCTGGCTTAAAATCAAGTATACACACCTTCCTCTGGGTTTCTTTCATTTTCTCCAGGTGCCAGGATGCTAATGCAGCTAACAAGTAATGGGGGCTCTGCAGATTAGTATTGTAAAAGCCACATCATTCACTGGCCTCAAACCACCAAGTGGTTAGCTGTATGTAGCGTGGCTAACACCAGCGTTAACCGTGACATCTTGGAAATGTGATTATGCCTTGCCTTTTTTCAGACAGTCCCAGAAACTCTTTTTTTAATTACGTAACAACTCAGTGTGGTAGGGGTAGGTATACGATGACTTAGGCACATTGCTAGTGAGTGGCTATAAGCTTTTACCATTACTTATTAGCTACATTAGCCTCATAACTCCTGTGCAAAACTACAGAATCAGGCTTAACCAAGCTTTTCTTGGCTGATCTTGGGGGCCAGGGCGTTGGGGAAGGGGTTGCTGGAAATTGCATGAGTTGGGTTGTTGGCCGATTCATTGCTTTATAGTCCTTCTGCTTTCTAACATGCTCCTTGTGTGCTACCACAGCCCAGAAGATGCTCTAACCATGCCTAACCAGTCCAAAAACACTGAAAACACTCTGCAGCAGAGTTTTGAGGATCCTGTTGACCAGCTCCTCCAGCAGCTCCCGCTAGTATGACTGCGTTCCTTCAGAGTTAGTCACTTAACACTACTATTTCAACTCTTCTGTTTCACGATGTTCTGTAGAAGGCGTTCAGTATGTGATGAGGGTCGAGGTTAAATCTGGCTCATGCTTCTTCTTCTTCCTCTTCTTTCTTCATATTGGGATTCACACTGTAACTAATTTGAGCTGTTGTATATACATTTATTAATGACCTGATGAACTCAAATCTTCCCTGCTCCTTTCTTTCCAGCACCTCTAGGTGACGACGGGGCGCATCATTTCAAGCTTTGAAGACCTTCTCCTCTATTTAAGACTATTTATTATTTATTTATTCTTGGACCTTCAATATTGCAATCAATTGCCATAAAACATACAGTATTCTCATATATCACCATGCAGTACTGAAATAACGGAATGCTTAACTCATAAAAACAGTAAAAAATGGTATTTAAATGTATATTGTTTGTGTGACAAAGCTACATATTGTTTTACCTGTTTAAAAAAGAGCTATATTATATTTTGAGATCTTTCTGAGATCAACAAATTAAACAATAAAAAACGAGAAAAAATTTGTAAAATTTAAAGTGAAATTCTTTTTTTCAAGGAACTGGGTGGCTTAACAAAGGGTGCTCTATTGCAGATGAGTGGGATCCACTCAAAAATGAAGGTTCCTCAGTGGTTCCTGGCTTGGATATAGTGTTTTGGCAGAAACCTTTAGCTTGATATCGAAGCTTAGCATCATGTGGGGGCGCTCTTTCAATGTTAGAAAGGTTCTTCACCCATAACATCTCATTCACAATGCTGTATCTTCAAAGAGTCATGCACTGAACGCTCCTGTAAAGGACCAAACGTGGCTGGCACCTTCACTGTATGGACACCTGTACATCGCACCCATATTAGCTTATAGGACATCCAGGGATCCATATGGAGTTACCTCTGTCTTCGGCAGCCTCCACTCATCTGGGAAGGCTTTCCACAAGATTTTGGAGTGCGTCTGTGGGGATTTGGGCCCATTCTGTCAAAAGAGCATTTGTAAGGTCAGACACTTATGTAGGACAAGTAGGCCCGGTTCACAATCAACACACCAGTTTATCCAAAGTGCATGCAGTGGGACGGAGGGCAGACCTCCTCATTCTCAAGCTCCAACCATGTCTTGTTTCATGCATAGGGGCACAGCCATGGAAGGGTATTCCCCAAAAAGGAAGCATAGAATTTTCTATGGGACTTGAATTCTGATAAACGCCAACGCCAGATTCCTCCAATGTGCCTGACAGCGTAGCATGATTTATCATTACAGAGAACTGTGAACCAACATTAACTCCAACAGAGCTATCGTCTCTGACTGTACATCTACAAGATGGACCAGCAAGGTAGGAGTGTCTACTTAAGTGTACAGTGTACAGTAGCGGCGTCTGGTTCCAGTCACTACCACTGTGAGCAAATCTGACTCAAGAATGAACAAATCATTTCACATCACACCCTGTCCAAATGACTCTGTGTACATCTGAACCATTTACACTCATCGTCCATAAATGAGTTGCACCCTGAAGTAGTGAAACTTGGTGGGTGGGTATGTGAGATATGCACATGATGTAAGTTTTAAGCTCGGATGTACATGTGACATAAGCAAGGACAGGCCTCATCTTTGTACTTTACTGACCCAACAGCCACGATTGCTAACCATTAGCGAGCAGCGGTGCCTCCATGAGTCCTCCTGTTAGTGCCAGCATTATTGGCAGATGGCTGCACGACCCAGGACTACATGCATGCAGACTGTTACGATGACTGCCCTTAGCACCACGTCAAGGTCACCAAGAACTGCAGTGGTGTCGTGCCAGACTGTCATGGAGTGACTCAAAATGGCAGCTGGTCAGCACCAAGAGTGAATGGTTTGTTGTCACTGCAGGAACTGCGGGAGAATATTCAAGCTGGCTTATCACAGGACACCAATAGGAACCTCTACAACTTTTTTTTTCCAAGATGGTGCAGCGGAGGTGGCAGCCTGTTGCAGCAGAACACTACTGCACTTCACCAAAAGGGCCAGAGCAGACTCTACCTACTGAGGAGACTGAGGTCATTTGAAGTGCAGGGAGCACTCCTCAGGACCTTCTTCGATACAGTGGTGGCATCTGCCATCTTTTACGGAGTGGTCTGCCGGGGCAGCAGCATCTCGACAGCAGACAGGATGACCCTGGACAAGCTGTTAAAGAGGGCAGGTTCTGTCCTGGCAAGCCCCTTAGACCCAGTGCAGGTGGTGGGAGACAGGAGGAGGTTAGCCAAGCTGGCATCCATGCTGGAGAATGACTCCCACCCCATGCATGAGACTCTGGCAGCACTGGGCAGCTCCTTCAGCGACAGGCTGCTTCACCCCAAGTGTGTGAAGGAGCGGTCCTTCTTTCCTGCTGCTGTTAGACTCTACAACCAGCACTGCTCCCAGCGGACCACACACATACACACACTTAACTACACACACTCACAGGACCACACACACACTTAACTACACACACTCACAGGACCACACACAAACACACACACACACACTTAACTACACACACACACACTTAACTACACACACACACACACACAGACACACACACACTCACAGGACCACACACACACACACACACTTAACTACACACACTCACAGGACCACACACACACTTATCTACACACACTCACAGGACCACACACACACACACACACACACACACACAGACACTTAACAACACACACACACACTTAACTACACACACTCACACACACACACACACACACACACACACACACACACACACACACACACACACTCACAGGACCACACACACACACACACACACACACACACACACAACTACACACACTCACAGGACCACACACACACACACACACACACACACACACACGCGCACACACACACACACACACACACACACTTAACTACACACACTCACAGGAAATAGAGCTGTTTCCTATGTAGCATAATGTGCAATGCTAACAATGTGCAATATCTTTCCATTCCCCAGGTGCATTAAAGAATAAATGTGCAATTTTCTGTAAATATTTTGCATTTATCTGTAAATAAGATTCTCCAGAGGTTTTGACTTTTATTATTTATAATATTTATATTGTTGTTCTGTTCACCTGTCTTATTTTTTGTACTGAGTACCTTGCTATCCCTTTGCTGCTGTAACACTGTAAATTTCCCCACTGTGGGACTAATAAAGGATTATCTTATCTTATCTCTTATCTAATCTAACTCCTTGCTGATATGTCTGGCATGTTGGGTTAGCAAATATGGTAGACGGACACCAAACTGAGAGACACTACTTCTGTATGTGTAGATCAATAAATATTAACCACATCAGTCTAAATCCGCAACTTCCTTCTGAGTGCAACCATTCTGTTGATGATGAGTGTATTTTATGATGAAAGTAATTTTGCCTTTACAGAAATTCCCCTTTTAGAGTGAAGTCTTGCATTTCTATCACATTCTCCAAAATATGTTTGTCCTGCTGTCCTATGCAGAACATGGAGCTAAAGCTGGTTCAGTGTGTGCAATGTCAACAAGGTGAAGGAGTGTGTGTCAAAATGTGTGACACTCCATCTCATGGGTGCAGTTTTGTTTTCATAATTGTATAATTTTGACATAGTCTCAGTTAATTGAGCGTCTGCCAAGAAAGCAGAACATGACTAACCATCACACTGGACAGAGTGGTCAGTAGAATATGCTGTAGGGAGTTATTTTCACAGCAACGCAACGTCTGAATCATTCACACGAGCTAAGATAACGCAAGCACATCGGCTTTGGCAGAGCCTATCGGTTTATGTCATGCTACAGAGAAAGGCTCTCTTCTCTTCATGGTAGTAATTCATTTTGTGTCTTATCCAGTTAGGCATATTGAGCTTTATTACCTCCCTACTGTCTGCTATCAGTTAATATGATCAAAGCTCTTAGAGCTGGACTACCCAAACTTTGGCTCACGGCCCAAAGGAGACCTTAAGGATGCTTGATTTCCCCCCAGCCTCCCATCCACTCATCCAAGGACAAACTTATTTTAATTCTATTAATTATGACATCCATTTCTTCATTTCTTATTTTCTCATTTAAATTTAGGTAACAAATTATAGTAGAATGTTATGAAACACAGTTATTCATTTATCTGTATATTGTTTTGTCTGTTTGACCTCTGACCCTAGTCCGTTCTCCAGTGGTGCATAGTAGTTTTCTAAACCCCTTTTTCTATATTGTCTATATACACTCACTGGGTTGCAGCGGGGAAGGAAGATAAAGGTCACCAGGAACAATAAATGATGATAAGTTTAGACTTATATGAGCTACACATACAGAAGTAGTGTCTAACCCAACATGCCAGACGTCTCAGCATGGAGCTGTAGAGGATCCTAATGGTGTCCTGTGATAATCCATCCCATGCAGCTTGAACATTCTCACACAGTTCCTGCAGATGGTGCGGTAGGGGTGAAGTGAAGTGACACCAGGCCTTCTGACCGTGTGACACATGACAATATATTCATTTTGGCCCCCACGCCTTGATTTGATGGTCGTCTCCACCAAGACAAAAGCAGGACTCGTCACTGAAGATGATCCACTGTCATTCTAAGTCACTGGGTCATCTTCAGTCCTGCTTTTGTCTTGGTGGAGACGCCCATCAAATCCATGTGTGGCGGCCATGACAGTCTGGCACGACACCACTGCAGTCTTTGGTGAAGTTGACGGAGTAATGGGCCTCTGGTTCTGTATCATGCAGCCATCTTTACAAGATGAGGCCATCACTGCTCCTTGAATTTCCTGGATAAGAATGATCCACTACTCAAAACAATACCTGCTCTGTGGTGGTCCTGACCATTGAAGAACAAGGTAACAAAGACCGGAGAGAACCAGATGGACTACAGTCTGTAAGGGCAAAACTACAATGTGCTTCTATATGGTAAGCGTAGCTGCTAAATTGACAATGAGTGTAAAAACACGGAGGTGTACCTTATGTAGTGGCCAGTGGGTGTATGTCCATTCACTTGTATAAGCAGTACCAGTCTGTTGCCAGCAGAGGGCAGACCTTATAGCCAAATACTGTCTCTGGACATCCTTCTGAATACCCGAAGGTCTGCTTATTCTGTCTCACCAACAGCTACTAAGCACAGTGTAAAGACAAAAAGACCAGGATACACTACAATATGTACATAAACAGTGCAAACAACAACTAGCATATCGCCGCGGTCCAAGGACAAGCTTATATCCCCATATAGCTCTAAAAGAGCAACTTTCCAGGAGAGGACAAAAAGCTAATCTGTTTTTAATGTAAGTCAATAGAACCAGACGTCTTTCCAAGCAATGTTGGGCCAGTTCAGTCGTTCCATTCATCATGGAATTTCCACACAGTGTAAACAGCAGCTCATGACATCAAATGATGCATAAAGAAAAAATAGACAAAAATAGAGACACGTTTTTCATCGGACAGAGTCAACATGTAGTAGAGCGAAATACAGCTTAGGGGTGTACATGCCCATGTAGGAAGGTTTCGGAACATTGCACAATAGAAGATCTGGTGGATCTTGTAGAAGATGATGATTCACCTGCATGCATTCCAGGATAACCGCTGCTTGTGTATTTTTAACGAGTGTGAATCATACTCAAATATTTTATCGGCTGGTTTACACTTTACAACGGACCATAATTAGACTTAACCGCTGTGAGGTCAGCTGTTTATAGTGTTCAGGCCTATTTTTAAGAACCTTAAAGGGCCTATATCCTGCTTTTTCCTTGTCCTGTATCGTCCCCAGTGGCATCCACACGTGATGTTTCTGGTTATGTTCCACAACGAGCAATTTATACTGATTTTCTGTGGCCACTTTCCACACTCTCCTTATTCCTTACTATATGACGGTTATTACCTCTGTTCTGATTGGCCACCTTGTAATATGCAGGATTCAAGAAGCAGTCCAGACTGAAATACTCCGTATATATCCAGCGTGAACGGAAGGTAGAGCTAAACTACTGTATGTAGGCCTAACAGGCATAGTTTCCATATACGGACTGTATGGACGGAGGCATGGAATCTTGTG